>JAFBJT010002209.1:0-35874 GCA_016785325.1 Chascanopsetta lugubris
TATTCAATTTACAGGACAAAGAAAATTGTTTCTGCCAGGAAAATTAAAAAGTGTGAAATTATTCGATTAAGTTAATTTATCCCAAATGAAAAATACTTAAATAAATAAGAAATATTCAAACCACATGAACATACTTGCAGACAGAGACAGCACCTTTTCTTTGACGTGATTTCTCCTCAGTTACAAACACAAAACATGACGTGACGGTCTCAGTGTCGCAGTGGCTGCTGGGAGCTCCGTGCAGTGCCGGAGACATTTTGGATTTAAAGGGGCTGAGCTGGCCGTCAGTCCAAGCTCTCGGTAAGTGAAACCCACATTTTAACCAATTAATATTATAACCACGCGAACTCTGTAAATGGCTGCGTATTTATTGTGTAATAGTCGAAAACGTTCTTTATAGAAATTCCAATTTTATTCATTTGAATAGAGTGAAACTTGTAAGTATCAGGGAGTGGTGTTGCTAGCTAGTTAGCCGAAGCTAGCTTCTTGCTTACGGGAGCACCAAACAGACCGTGAAAAAGCTCTGTAACCGTTTTATTAGCCAATGTAATGTGTTCTAAAACTACTATTTAATGTTTTATAAGTTGCGTTGGAGTGAGTTTGTCAAGACCAGGTCTATATTATGGATCATTAACCTGTAATGTAAAGGCAGGGAGTCTTAACTCCGTGGTGATGTACGAAAAATCTGAACAGAACGAAATAACAATTAATGAGCTGTTGCTTAAGCCAAATGAATATCAAGCTATTTATTTGGATGTTATGATTTTATTTGTTGGCGTTCTCAAGGTAGTGCGACTGTTCGGAGTGCTTTGTGGATGTGCAGAGTCATTATGATGCAGCTGCCACCATATTAACTATCCACGACTGTTTGGAAGCATCAGAAGAACGCAGAGATCAGTGGTGTGGACACAGGTGTCACGTTCTCCACGTGTTGGTACTTTAGTTATACATCTGCAGTGGTTGGTGTATTGGAATCATGGCTGGTGTATCTAAGTGCGTCAGTGTTGTTATTCGGGCAGACATTTCCATTGGGGTAAACAGCCCTTCAGCGGCTGGGTTTCAGTGCGGTGATGGACGACCGTGGCCGGTGTCAGTGGCTCCTCTCTCCCCGGTGTTCCAGGCCTTGCCACACCCTTCTTGGTGTCAGCCCGTGCTTTGTGTCTGACGGCAGCACAGGCCTGCAGGAGTGCTGAATCGATGGGTGGATGGATGGATGTTTGAGCTGGAAACGAGAGCGAGATAAAGTGATCTGCTGCTGCATGAGTTGATGCAAACAGGAAAAGCCATCTCTGGGGATACAGCATAGAGATCAGTCATTGGGTTGCTGATGCTCCCACTGCAGTCTGGCCTCCTGCTCTCTATTCCTTTAAACACAAATGTTTACCTCATGCCTGTCCTACAGTCTATTTTCACAATATTTGCAATGTTTTGGATTGCTTTCTTTATGCCCAATTAAGGTCTAGGTAAAAAAAATATATATGATGATTTAATGCAGTCTATTTTTAATTGGTAGTAATACAAAAAGGAGTTGATCATTCATGGTGTATTGCTTGTGCATTGTGTAAACGGTGAGAAGTCTTTATTTACATGGTTCACTCACACGTTTCAGTCTTAAACTGTGCAAGAAATAGCAGTGTAACATGATAATAATCCATATTGACTAGTATTCGTAATTGATTCTCAGCAAAAAGTTGACATTCAAATAGTTTAATTTTGAATTTTCAGCCACGTTTCAAACCAAACCCAAGGTAGTTTAATGATGTGTTAGATTTGACTTGTGCAATTTTCATTGCAATTTGCAATTTTGGAATTTATTGGTGGAAAGTACTAACTTAAAAAAGCTGTAGTGTGGTGCCAGAATGCAAAGAGACTTTGAGAAACACAGTGCTGATGAGTGATGATGGTGTTTACCAAACAGCGTTGTGATAATGTTAGGCTTGATATCTGTCTGAAGGTGAAGACTATCAAAGAGTGTGGTTGGTGAGTAAGAAAAATGTACTTTCCACATTTCCTTAGTCCTGAACCTTCCTAAGAGGAAAGATAAGTCAACTGGACCCCAGTTTCCACCGCTCATAGGAAAAAGGGAAGCGGCCAGGGCCAAGTGGTTTACTGAAACACAGACCAGTCTTTCTTACATTCCGCATTCCTCTTGGGCATTTGTGTTGGCCTCAAAGGGCAATATATTACATGACCTTGGATGAGCCTTCGGGACTAATCTAATGTGGCAATTGCCTATTCAGCAATTTTGTTTTTGATTTCATCTTCTTGTTATTGTCCATCTTTTTTTATTTATGTCATAGGAACACAACCCATCCCTCTCCACATTGGAGTTTATTGTAAGGCATCTATACATTGATATTTGTCAGAATAGGTTGGGTTTACTTTGTTATCAGACAGTAACCATCAGTTTTACATTGGTCAGCAGTGTTGTATTTTTGCAGCCCATGATAGTCAGGAGATGATGGGCATTTCCTGCAGGATCATTACGGTGTCACATTTCATGAGTTTATTGAGCGCCACACAGTCCTGCAGCTTTATAAGCTTTTTGATCATTTGTTAGACACTTCGAGGTCAAATCTTTGATCAAATGTTCTTCTGAAATTGACTCATTGGATAATTAATGATTGTTTTTAGGAGGTAACATATGGCCAGCAGTTTTGTGAGGTAGGATTCAGCCTTTAGGTGTATTTTGTCCATGTGTGAGCAGCTCCTATTCAGCATGTAAATAGCGCCATTGAGCCTTTTCCGTTGTGTCTCATTAGCTGTGTTCCTTTGTGTCTGATGAGTCTGAGGCAGCAGTGTCTAGATCAGTATGACTCCCTCCCCCAGTCGACCTGCTGCTCCGCGCGCCTCTGTTTTCTTCCTGCTGGGGGCGGGGTTTTCTCTCGGTGTTCGCCCCTGAGCTGATGTTTGCTCGCTCCGAACAAGCAGTGGGAAGGTCACCATCGTTCTGCAGACGGCTCCGTTTTTTTTCCTCCATCAGCCCAACATCGGCACGCGTCACGGATTTTGCTGCTTCATAGTCACACGGAAGATTTCCTATTTCATTTTCAGAAGGATCTATTTGGATTGGCACATCCGTTTTATAATGCTCTCATCCTGCGTGTCGTGTAGTTGCTGAAGGTGGAGTCGTTATTTCATCAGCCTTTCTTTAGCCAAACTATGAGACTCTAATTTTCCCTCCACGACCAAGGTTTGTATTCTGGTCCAGCAGCTGAAAGCAATAAGTGTGCACGGGAATGGCTAAGCCTTTAGAAAGAATTTAGTGGGATCGGTAACTGATATAAGGATTCTTTGAGTGTGTGATTTTTCATATTCTAACAGCTGTGTCTTGTCTTTGTGTTTTATCAATGTGTGAAGAACCCTTCCACTTTTTTCTACTCTGCTATGATCCAGTATCTTGCACAAAGTTTCCACTCCAACTGTTTTCAATTGCCATCCAGCTGTAAAGCTACATTTCATGAAATCCTCCATCCATCCATTAATGCGCCATGACTGGTCTGTGTAGTGTACCTCAATTAAAGTGACAGGTCATCTCATGGCAAGAGGTCTCACAGTGTGCCTGTGTTTACTTCTTCCCATGTCAGGAGAAGTGAACCAGCAGCTTTTCTCACAAGCAGCTATTGGCTGACTTACTGCCCGCTTGACCAGTCATTCCACCACCTGGTCATGAGGGGATTTGGATAAATGCCCAAATGGAGTGAATATGTGCTCCTGTTGTGTGCCTTGTAAAAGACTCCAGTTTGACAGATATGGATTTTGAATGTGAGTTGATGCTGATACATCAAGTTATTGCAGGTACCAATGGTTCCTGAAATGTTGATATCAAATCACTACAGTGGCTTTCAGACATGTATGGATTTCACGGGTCAGCTGGACTATATGTATATGTCTACTTTAAAAAAAAACAGGCCTGCAAGGTGACGCAATCACCAGTTTAATTGCTTTGTGATTTTATGAAACAGACCTTATGGGTTAAATGTCAAAGATGAATTCATACACGATGTTCTAAAGAAAACAACAGGCCTGTTGGACTTTATCTTACCTCTGTTAAAGACCTGGAAAATATTAACCTCATCCGTCTAGGAAACGTTTTAAGCATACAGGTGGTTGTGTTTTATCAAGGGAACACAGCTTGTTTCACTGCTGGCTGACATGAAAGTACCTCTTTTCATCGTTTGCTACTGGGAATACAAAGTCAGACAGGCCTTTAATCCACGTGTGATGAACAGTCAAAGCCCAAAGTAACTACACAGGCTAAAACGCATGCTTGATCTGTCATCATGCTCAATTTTTAAAACACACCATCTCCTATTTAGTTCAGAGCAGGTTTGAGCTGTGTTGTCAGTCTTAATTAGCATTTTCCCTTGCCTGCGCTGTCGTCTATTTGTTTTTAATGTTGCCTGAACCTTGTTACTTGTCGCCTGTGGGTGAACTTCACTCACGTGACTCACTGTTATGTTCATCTTGTAAAAGTATATAACCGTCAACCCTCCGGTCATTTGTTTCTGTGCAAACTGAACATAGACATACCACGGGCACAGCACACATACTCCCTCACACTATCTTCTACCAATATATTCTTTGCAGATTTGATTTAGTATTTGAATAGGTGATCCTAATACATGGCCTTAATGTTGTTGGAAAAGGAAATATAGTCAGTGGGTACCATTTGTGCCAATCCGTTGTTGTCATCTGTGCTGTAATCAATTCCTTGAGAGCTACATCCCAGCTATGATTTTAATGCTGAATAGAAATAAGTCCACGCCCAAATGAACATAGAGCAGGTTTTTCAGTTTTCCTCTGCCTTTTCTCTACATCAGTATGATATATTAGCTCATGCTTGAATATTAAAAGATATATATTATTTAATAGCTTGGTTTCTCCGCAGCATGAAATTGTCCTCCATATTTTGTGAGGCAACAGAACCAGATTGCAATGCGATAGCACTGGACATCATGCCATTAAAAGAGAATGTACAACAGATGTCTGATTACGGTCACCTGACACATGTTGTTATTGATCCCAGCTGCCCCTGTGGCTCATGAGACCCTCGAGCTGATGGAACATCAGCCGCACTGTCCCCCTGATTAAGGCTGATCTCCACAGGCAGATTGACAGCACGGAGTTGACAGCTGGATCTGTGCGTGCTCGTCTCATGTCTATAATGAAATATATTGGCATCATAAACAACGCTCTAACGACCGAGGTCAGCTTTAATTGCAGTGATGTGACACACATGAATCGTGCAGGGGCCGGATGTAATTACCGTATACCAATAATGAACCCTTAATATTTGTTGTTGGTGAATCTGCCACTGTAAGCAGAGCCCAGGTTCAGCCAAAAAATACAACAATTCCTTCTGTTTTGTTACGGTGGCTTTTCCTTGAGTCACCACAAATATCAAAATAATAAATCTATAACAGTTGAATTCAGAACCTCACAAATGTTCCAATGTGTATTTTTCTGTTTTCATCAAAACTGTTTGCATTAAAAAAATGAGAGATGATCAAAATAAACGACATAGAAGATCAGTTATGATCGATAATTTATTATGTCACGTATCAACATGCATTTGGCTTCTCTACAGTTGTGTGGACATAGCAAACTTGGCTAACTGCAAATTGATTGGGTTTCATTTTGAATTTCTCGGCAGAAAGTTACTCCCCTGCACCCATTTGATATCAGGTTGTGATATTTTATATAAAGTGATTCTCTGTGCTTTATTTGGATTTACAGCCTTTAAATCTGCTGTATATGTTTTTGTAGACAGGTGGCTCTCAGCTGGTTTATTCCTGCAAATATATTCTGTTTATATTCTCACTGTTGCTGAAATACACTCAAACTGCACTAACATTTCCTCAACGCCAATAGAATGGGCAGGGCTGCCTCTTGCTCCGACATCATGATGTAACCAATGGCGACGTGGCTCAGTGAGTCATAGCTCGTCTTCAGAATGTTTGGGGGAAAATAACACATGACAAAGTACCATGTACTCACAAAAGCTTATTTAAAACACATGTATGACTTACATTAGGATTATTTTTCTTCTTGAGCGACTGCAGAGCTGTATAACTGAGGTTTGTGTCAAGTCATCCTCTCCCTGCTCCTCTGCCAGCCATTAAATCAGCCAGGCGTCTTGTTTTTTGATACAGTGTTTTCGACACCAGTAGCCGCCCACACGACAGCATCTGTATGCCCTCTGGCTCTCTGCAAGCTGCAGTCTTGCTCCCAACCAGAGCCTATTAAATTTGCCAAGTCCCAGAAGTCCTTCTGCCAGCCCAGAATAACATTTCTCCTGTGGCGCTCAGATCTCCTCTCATTTTACCTTTTTAGAATAATGCAATCTGTGACCAGGTGTGGGCTTTAGCTCCCTATGATGAAAATCTGCAACAGACCGTCTCTATGATTTTGAGGATGTTGTGTCTTACAACATCGAGTAACAAGCCACACCAAAACACGGAGTGACATATAATGAGTGAAACATGAAACATGAAACAATCAGCTTAATTTGCAACCCATCATCACTCATTACTCATTACATTCCTAATTCTCACCCACTGGTGTCTTTTAAATGCAAAGGGGCATGCACCTTCTTTCCTGCCTCCCTAGCAGAGAATGTCTTATATGTTGTGTAGAGAGAAATATAATTTGAAAGATATAGCTCTCTTGTTTGAACTGTATTATCCAGATAAGAGTAACAGTAGCTGTTTAGCTCTGTTATGTGGATTTCACTGTTAATGTCCTTTAATGTAGCTTCTGGCAGCTCGTTTGTCCAACAGAGCCCAATCGTTCTCATGGCCTGTTCATAATCTTCTCTTCATCTACTTTTAACAGGTTTCCTTGAGCTATATAGAAGATGTCCACCATGGTGTA
This sequence comes from Chascanopsetta lugubris, assembly GCA_016785325.1. NCBI lineage: Eukaryota > Metazoa > Chordata > Actinopteri > Pleuronectiformes > Bothidae > Chascanopsetta > Chascanopsetta lugubris. Next base: position 6,877 of record JAFBJT010002209.1, read on the forward strand.
TCCACGGGAAGAGAAGTTGGAGAAGCTCTCTCAGGAGGAGATCATCTCCAACACCAAGCTGGTGATACAGGGTCTGGAGGCTCTGAAAAACGAGCACAACTCCATCCTCCACAGCCTCCTGGAGACCATCAAGTGCCTAAAGAAGGATGAAGAGGCCAACTTGGTGCATGAGAAGTCCAACCTGCTCCGCAAATCAGTGGAGATGATAGAACTGGGACTTGGAGAGGCACAGGTATGACGCCTTTGTGACAGAATCTGGTCAGAAGGATGATATGTGGGCAAAACAAAGTGGGAATAGTTCACAATCACATAAATGAACTTACAGAGCTGCATGCCACCATCCGTCATCGGGCAGTTCCGCTTCCTCGCAGCTTCCCTGTTCTATACTGAGCTCGTGTAGTGATCATGATTCATTCAGGCTCTGAGGCTGTGATAGTTTGTCTTTCTTGAATGACACTGTTGGTCAATGCTGTCTCTGTCCCAGGTGATGATGGCTCTGTCCAACCACCTGAACGCGGTGGAGTCAGAGAAGCAGAAGCTGCGCGCGCAGGTGAGGAGGCTCTGCCAGGAAAACCAGTGGCTACGCGACGAGCTGGCCAACACCCAGCAGAAGCTGCAGAAGAGCGAGCAGAGCGTGGCCCAGCTGGAGGAGGAGAAGAAACATCTGGAGTTTATGAACCAGCTGAAGAAATATGATGAAGATGTCTCACCCACTGTGAGTATAGTTCACTGACAGCAAGTCACAGTCTCTTCCAAATCTACAGATGCCTTTGTCTAACTTTGCTGTTAATGTAATGTTGCCAGATTTAGTAACTACATTTACAGTTGTCTGTGTGTTGTTTATGTTAGATTGGCCGTATCATGACAGGACTTTCTCAAATCGACTGGAAAATAGAAAGACTTGCGTTCAGGCAATTGAGGTTTAATTTGTTATTTAGCCTCTGCTGTGAAATGGAGATGCCTTGTTGGTTTTACACATCCAGCACTATGCTCCATAAGTGAACAGTTTAAGGTGTAATTGCATTAAGCAGATAAACGGGAACTGTAAAATCGGATGCTGCTGTTTGGAATTTAGACTTTCTGCTTGAGTGCTGTAGAGAAAGAGCTTTTAGTTCTGAACCTCCTAAACTTCGAAGTACCTGTAATAGCCTGTATCCATCATCTGCCTGACCTCTTAGGAAGTAATCCATCATCCAGCTATTACAGGAAATCATCTTTTGATGAATTTGATGAGCTGAGGTTATCCTGAAATTAATTTTCATCATGTCAAGGTGAAGTATTGAGGTCATGGTGTGATGTGCTGACCAGATTGTTATGACACAATGGCACATTTTCAGTGATCAGTCTGGTCATTTTCCAAAGAATGACCATGATGTTGTTCACCGCTATACTGTGCAACACTGCTTATCTCATTATTACACATTCTGACTCACCAATGATCATTATCTCTCCACTCAATCACAATGACATGAGCAGTCAAGCTTCCAGACAGGTATTATCTCATGTGGGTGTATTTGGAAGTGAGCAGATCAATGAGCTTGTCAGTCTTCATGTCTGTGTCCATATCCAACATGGCTAATTCCTGAATTGTTGTCTGTTATGATTCTGCATGCTTGGGGCTCTGTTTCATATATTTGATTTGTCTTCTCAGCAAGAGGAGAAGGACCGAGAAACTCCAAAGGACTCCCTTGATGACCTCTTCCCTAATGATGAAGAGGAGCATGGAGCAAGTAAGAACATATCTATTCAAAACTCTGATTACATAAAAGATGATTTGCTTCCAAAATAATACAATCACTATCTGGTTTAAAAAAAAAAGTTGATATTCAAGTATTTATTTTTATGTGATCAATAGATGATTACATGAGAGTAATATATTTAATTTATTAATGAATAAAAATGAATTATTAAAGTTTGCATTAGGGTTTGTTGACATTTTGTGATATCTTTTGAATATTTTTATATATGAAAATAATTCTGTGATCATTAATAGGGAATAATTTCTGTTCACTTTGTTTTACTTGTGATCCAGATATATATATTTAACCACATATATTTTACCAAAATGTAAAAAATCTGATTTGGTTTGATCTGATTGACTGGTTATTCAATTGAACCTGACTATCCATGTTAAGTGGATAAAAAATATATTGTTTCATGCCAATAAACACAAATTGAATTAACTCCTTTAATCCAATTCCTTAGAATCACAGTATTGTGTTCATGCAAATGTATTAAGTGATTTAATCAGGTCGTCAGGTTGTCTGCCTTTGACAAGCCTGCTGACCTTCGCCCTGTGTGTGTAACCTTTGTGCCCTCACAGTGCCGCACCAACACAACAGTGCTGCTGTGGCGGCAGCCCAGCAGGGGGGCTATGAGATCCCAGCCCGTCTGCGAACCCTGCACAACCTGGTGATCCAGTATGCTTCTCAGGGCAGGTATGAGGTGGCCGTACCCCTTTGCAAGCAGGCTCTGGAGGACCTGGAGAAAACATCTGGACACGACCATCCTGATGTGGCCACCATGCTCAACATCCTGGCTTTGGTCTATAGGTCAGAAATCATCCGGAGCCTATTCTAGTTATTTCTCATATAATATTGCCTCCCTCACAACACAGTTTCTCGCTGCATTTCATTCAGGGATCAGAACAAATACAAAGAGGCAGCACATCTGCTCAACGATGCTCTGTCCATCCGGGAGAAAACCCTGGGAAAAGACCATCCTGCCGTAAGTCGGCGTCGTCGCCATGACAACTAAGTCTTTATTTGGACTCGTCCATGTTTACATCAATGAGATTAGTCATCTGTTCCCGGTTCATAACCATTCAAAGTGTCTGTCGACAGAGAGGAGACAATATCTGCAGCGTCTGCTGTGTTTACTGTGCAGTTCTTTCAGTCGGTGGGGATTTTCCCCCCAATCTATTAAAGTATGGACAACAAACCGTATGTCATTTGTCACTGCTGCTCGGTGTTTGCTCATACATCGATCAAGCAAATTATGAAGTCCCGACATCCAATAAATCAACCAGTTGCACATAAATGTATTTCTGATTCTCACTGTCATAAATTAGTGTTTATAGCTTCAAGGAAGCCATTGATCTCAGATTCTTTGAGAGATCAGTAAAAATGCTAACATATTGTCCTGTTCCATGTTAAGATAATGGTACGAGAATTTTTTATTCATCATTATAGTGACCACAATTTCTATGTCCTATAGATTTAGCACCATTCCGTGAACAATACAATGAAATCCCGGTACCAAACATCAAGCTAGACTGCACATGAAAGCAAACTAGAATGAAAGTGGTCTCTCTCTCACATCGTCTTATTCTCTCTGACCAGGTCGCTGCAACGCTGAATAACTTGGCTGTCCTCTACGGAAAGCGAGGGAAGTACAAGGAGGCTGAGCCGCTGTGTAAGAGGGCTCTGGAGATCAGAGAAAAGGTAGGACACACCCTTTCGCTGCATTAGTAGATGTCCATAACACAGCTATCGAGGCCTTGTCCAAGTGCAAAACCTGTGAACAATTAGAAATATAATTCACAGTGATAATCAGTCCGAAATGTAAGAGTCACTGTTACTGCAGCTAACGGCAGGCTATAAATAGAGAAGAAAATGATCCTCTTAAATTGACTGTGAAGTCTCTGCTGAGGGCCATTCCCTTGTCGGAGAGGACTTGGAGGGTTTAATTGGGAGCACAGCTAAAAGTGGATTGAAGGCATAGGGTTAGAGAATAGAGATACGAGCAGAAGACATGGCAAAGATACAAAGCTCAGCAGTGTGTAATGATTCCCCATCACTAGAAATGTATATTCTGTAGCCTCTGCATCGATCAGCAAGGATTTTATCAGATCTCCAGAGGGCCTGCGATGAGGAGAGACGGAGATGCGGGAAGCAGCCGGAGGCAATGAAGCAGCTACTCAGACTGAAACGTTGACTGAAAACATTTTCTCCATTTTTCCACAGGTCCTGGGGAAGGACCACCCAGATGTGGCCAAACAACTCAACAACCTGGCTCTACTGTGCCAGAACCAGGGCAAGTACGAGGAGGTGGAGTACTACTATTGCCGTGCCCTGGAGATCTACGAGTGCAGGCTGGGACTGGATGATCCCAACGTGGCCAAAACCAAGAACAACCTGGTGAGGAATCATTTATCACATCAGCTGTTATTATGCCTATCCTTTATAAACCCCAATGTGAAATTGATTTCCACAAGAGATATAGTCCCCACTGAAAGTCCCAGAATAAACTCAGACACAGTCCTTTTATTGTGAGCACAATCATAATCAATCACACAATCGCAGTCATGCAATAGTTTCTTTGTCAGCCCATGCCCAGTGTGTGGGGATGTGAAAAATGGGACATGACAAATGGGCCAGTCTTTAAAAACTGGTAGTCATAAAAGGCAATAAAATATACAGTAATGATGTGTTTTTAGCACACTAGCTATCTTGTTCTTTTATTTCTGTGAGCTTTACTTATTGCTTGCCTGTAGCACTTTGCTCATAGTCGCTCTCTGTGAACCTCCACCTTGTCTCCTCTTGTCCCTCTGATGATTGAGAGGCTGTATGGCGACAGTAAGGGAAGGCTCTGCGGCACTAAATCGTTTTATCACAGGCCGCTGCAGTTTGTGGGAGAAATATGCTGACAGATGGCATCTGCTCCCTCAGGGGGCACATTATGAGTCAATAGGCTCATTTGAGCCACCGAAAGAAATCTGCATTTAAAGGGGCAGGGTGTAAGATTTGCTGACATCTCGAGGGGAAGTTGCATGTTGTGTCTATCGCCTCACCCTCACCCTTCTGAGAATGTAGGAGAACCTATGGTAGACTTAAGTTGTTATTAAAACTCAAAGTGAAAAAACTCAAAATGTTTTGTTCGTTCACTCTGGGCCTCTGTAAAAACATGGCGGCCCCCGTGGAGAGGACCTGCTCCACATACATACATACATGCATACACACTAATGGTCTCATTTCAGGGTATTGAAAAAAAATGTAAACATTTGAAAAACATTTTAAATTCATTAAAATGTCCGTAGGTAATTGGTTTGTAATATTTTTTGAAGTCTTATACACTGCACCTTTTAATTATTTGATTTCCTCCTCAGGCCTCCTGCTTCCTCAAACAGGGGAAATACAAGGAGGCAGAGATTCTGTACAAAGAGATCCTGACTCGGGCTCACGAGAAGGAGTTTGGATCTGTTGATGGTAAGGCCTCACAGTGTGTCGTGTCAGCCACAAGGTGTTTAAATGTTGTCTCTAAACTCAATCTACAAGCTATCCAATAAATATCCTGTTATACCTGGAAACGTGGTGGTGGGTTCCATACAACTTCCTCCTTTATATAGAAACTATGTTTTTGTGCTTTTAACCATCACTGTCTTATGTTCCGTCCACTGTCGTCTCACACCAGTGAGCAGTGTCACTGATGGACAGGTGGTCAAAAAGTGGATGATGTTCTGAGCAGTGTGCCAACCTCCACCATTCAGAGGACTTTTACCGAAACTATCTGAAGAAAGAAAGATCTCTTGCCATTCCTTCTCTCTTTTTGAGCTGGAGTTGTTTTTTTTGGTGGGTTTTCTCCAGGGATTAGATTTACTGCTTTGAAAAGGGAGAATGAAATTGACTCGACACAGTGCACGTCTCTGATGTATTTGGATTCAAAGCATCTCGCACTGATCTGAGAGCATCATTTTTCATGTGAGAAATTAACCTGGCAGTCTGGTTGAGAGTTTTTTTTAAAACCCCTGCTGTTAAAGGGGAAGGTATGGGGCAGCTTTAAATAGTCAATGTTGAATATGTCATTTTATCCCTAAAGAAGATGATTGTGTTGGTATTGAATGTGTATTTTTGTGAATCAATGCAAATTAATGGTGGCATGATATTAGAAGATGGTGGTGTTGTGTTTTTGTTGTCCTCATGGAAAGAATATGGACAATCTTTAAGACATTTTTCATTTTATGCAATAGTTGTGTTATTATAACTGTCTTAATAAATACGACAAGAAACGTATGTTTATGAGTCTTGATCTGATACAGAATTTTGAGAGTTTTCATATTAGAACTCTAGGTTCTAACAGAATTCACTTGACTCCTTATTTCACTCTTGTCATGAGATCTAATTCACTTCAACAGTTAGTTTCCCAGCATGAGCCAGTGAAACAGTTTTCCAGTTCTCTTGCACTGTGTGTAGACCACTTCTCTTGTCTGTGTCTTTAGCTGAGAACAAGCCCATCTGGATGCATGCGGAGGAAAGGGAGGAGATGAGCAAGGTGAGGAGAACTGTGTTATCGCCCATAACTCATTCTGAGACATAACAAAGAGAAAGACGATCTTGTCCTTTGCACATTATAGGCTTAATTCTGCAGATGATGGTTGTGTGTAAATAAAGGAAAAATGCTGCTCAACCAGTTTGACACTGCCACGCCCCCTCACTCAGTTTTCTTCCTCTTCTCGCTCTTTTACTTCCAGGGCAAGCACAGAGAAAACACTCCATACGGAGAGTACGGAGGCTGGTACAAGGCCAGCAAAGTCAACAGGTGTGGCGCACACACCGATAAGAATGTTTTAGCTGCTTGGTTATAAATGAACAACTGGAATTGAATGATTAAAAACATAAATGCTTCATGAACCTTTATAGTGATATGGAAGATTTAGGACTAGTTTCTCGTCCCACTAATTTCATTTCAATTCTCCAGCCCCACAGTGAACACCACCCTGAGGAACCTGGGGGCCCTGTACCGCCGACAGGGCAAGCTAGAGGCTGCTGAGACCCTGGAAGAATGCGCTGTGAGGTCTCGCAAGCAGGTGTGCAAACGTCCATCTCTACATACAGATGACTCTTGACTTCCTGTTGTTTCTGAATTCCAAAATGTGTTTCCCGTCTTGAGGCAACCCATCTTACATTATGTCTTCCCCTCTCTCTACATTGCTATGGATCCAGAGCAACACAGTAAGTGGTTTGTCTCTCACTGATAGTCCCCGTAGAGATGCCTCCATCTCTCTCACCTAACATCACTCCCATTTCCAATTCATTCCGAATGTCCCCTGATCTGTGTGATGCTGTGGCACATCAATGCATCAGAGAAGACAGGAGAACCACTAAACTTTGCACTCTCACTCACATCAACTAGTTCACTCTGTATTTTTGACTGACTTGTTTTGAAATACATTTGTCTGTTTGTGCATTGTAAATGTGTGTTCCTCCCCTTCAGGGCATTGACCCCATCCACCAGACACGTGTGGTGGAGATCCTGAAGGACACAGAGGGCGACCGGCGAAGAAGCAGGGACAGTCTGAGCAGCGTGAAGTACGAGAGTGGCTCCGAGACGGGCGAGGAAGTGAGTATGGGCGTGGAGTGGAACGGGGTGAGTACAAATCCACTACTGTTGAGTCAGGGCCAATGACCTCACTGGAAGAACAGGGTGGTGTTTGTAATCTAAGGCAGTGTGGACTGATACGAATCATCTGACAAAGTATTCGAATTTTGCACACTATAGGACACAGGAGGTTATTGATGGCATTAATGTGCGCCGGTCCTTGGGTGTCTTCTAACCCCTCTACCTATGTTTTGAGAGATATCAGGAAGTACCACCAGACAGGAAACTGTTGAGTGGCCTCAGGAAGGCCTCTCGTCACTGTGTCAAAGCACTAACTGGATACAGGATCTGTTACTTAGAACATACAATAAGTGAATAAGTTAAGCGCAAATGATACATTCTGTTTTACCACAAAATTATTTAAGGCACACCCTCTTCATTCTTTACCCAAACACCCATTGACCCGTACCTGTACAGTCCACCAGCTCTCTGTAGATACACATCACCTTGCCCTTCCTATGAGGTTAACCTGGAAATTAAGCCAAACATAAAGCTGATTGAGTGTCTCGGCATGTTTACTTGTTATTGTTTGACAGCATCTAAGTTTACTTTGGACTAGATGTTCTCACCTCTGTGGTTCATTGCTTGACAATGAAGTCCTGCTGCCTTGTGTTAATGAGCTGTTGTTGCTTTGCTGGTCATGCTTTTGCACAAGTGTGGCGATGATAGAAAGGCACAAGCTCATTCCGTGGCACCCTGGCAACTCATGAATATGTATTTTGCTTTAAGACAAATGGCTTGTCGTAGTCCCAGTTCGGAAGCGCCATGTTTCCACCATTAAACACAGCTGACAGCATCTCTCTGCAGTAAATGGAGCCATTTTGTAGCAGCATTTCTTCCTGCTATTTTTACACCTCATTATGAAGTCCAACCAGGCTGTGTTTTTTGTAACATTTAGACTAACAATCATTAATATCATTTCACCTTTGAGCCATCATTTCTGCACAGAGCCTCCCTTTTGACTTTGTAACCTCTCCCCTGGTTTTTAACGGGGTCAATGCAGAAAATTGCTCATATCCAACACAGCAGAATTTGCAGTTTAATCGTCACCATTCAAGCTGTGCCCCAGCTTGGAAATGCCCTCTGGTGATGCTTACATAAGCCAGCAGAACAGAACTGTGCCAGCAGAGATGCCTCATATGAGCCTGTGCCTCTCCCCTCACTTTATAAGTGCAGCCACGCCCTTCACTGCACAAACCCAGTCCAAACATGCATGTAGCCACAGTATGTCAGCCTGCCGGGCTCACCCCTTAACATGCACACTAATGGACCATGTGCATTCACTGTGCTTTCACATGGATGTGAAATGTCTGTTAACCGGAGCAAGTATCAATGTGGGGTTTGTGTTCAGTGTTCTGTGAGTGTTAACCCCGTCTCCACACACTTTCAAGTGCATAACAACTCAAACTGCTTCAGAAGTTCATGCGACAGCTTGTGTTTTATCCACCTGTCTGTGTTTGAAATGTGACATGGCATGCATGGCGTTTTTTGGAGGCCTTTCATTTTCACAGCTACAGCAGTAGTATTCCAATTCACTCAGTCAAAACAGCCGATACACTGAAGACATTCCCTGTGCTTTTAAAGGTACCGTGAGTCGGCCTTTTTGGGACCTCAAGTGCTCAAGCTGTGCTTATCCTTCCCTTCAAAGAATGTAGTACAACTAATGGTAGTGTTGAGTTATCAGTGAAAGTCAAACGGCCTTACTTTTCCAATTTTCTGGGTTATGTAAAAACATGGTGGTACAACATGGCGGTTGCTCCTGATATTATTAAACAAGTCTAATACAGGAAGTGAGAGAGTAATGAAACCAACATTTAGGACACTCAAACAATGATATACTCATTAAGATACCCATATCATTATTTTGTATTCCATCTATGCAAGTAGAAAGATAAAAATCGAATGTACATATTCCACCTTTTAGACATCTTTTCTGGAAAGTAATTTGTCACAAAAGATTTGAGCTTTTGATGACAAGATTGTTTCACAAATTCCATCCATCCATCCATCCATCTACAAACTCGTTGTATTTATGTGGTAGAGAATAGGCTTGTCTGCTTCTCTGTAGATATTTGCTGAGAGATAAAGTGATACACTTGTCAGAGCTGTCACTCACTCGCTCTAAAGCTTTGCCCAAGCATGCCGCTCTCAGCGAATCTGATGCCACTTGTGCTGTAGAGGTGTTTTACACACTCAACACCTACTCAATGACTCGGCGTGTTTTCTACCAGTGGACAGAGACGACTGCTAACGGCAAAACCTGTGATTGTGTCGGGTAAATTAGTATAACTGTGTGTGTGCGTGTGTGCATGTCCTTGGTTTGTAAAAGCATGATATGACTCGTTCGTGTGTGTCTGTAACTGCTGTGTGCGTGCAGCTATTTCATGTGCTCTCTGTTAGTTTGCATGATCTGTGAACTTCATACTTGGCCTTTATCTTCGTGTCTGTGTCACTAACCTACTTTGTTGTTGATTGCTCTTGCCATGACAACCAATCAGCCTGTCAATCAAACTTCCTCTTCTCACTGAGTGGATTGTACGCTCCCTCCTGATCTCTCATTCCACGGGTGGGTTGGTAGATTAATGACATAATAACAAGTTACCGGTAGGTCATAGCTCAGTCATAGATGAAGCTGATGCGGTGCTCAAAAGGACATTTTTACTGTTGATTTTGGATTATGCTGCAAACACAAGTCTATGATACTCAAATGTTACGTTCAGAAAGACAATCTTCACAATTTCACCTGGTATCAATGACCTTTAGAGCATGATTGTCATCATTAGAAGTTAAAAGCTAATGTTAAGGCTATTTCAAATGTTAAGGCTATTTCAAATAATAGCTATTTGCTAATGTTAAGGCTGCTGTAATCAGCAGTATCATAGCAACATGACCATGTCCTGATGCTTGCAGACGTCTGCAGTGCACAGTCACTCTCTTAAGCGCAGTGTGCCAGCTCCAGGCTTTTTTTGGTACCAAGAGAGAGAAGCAAACCAGCTGACTCACTGTGACTGTGACCACAAACCCACTGCATCACCGTCTTGCTTCTCATTATTCCAGAGCCCCTGTGCTGCTGCCGCTGCTGCCACTGCTGCTGCTGCTGCATACCCACACCGGCCTAGTGCGGTTACATTGAACCCAGTGCAGGACATATATAGAGCAGGTTTCTGTAGGGAAGCGATGTAGCTCAGATGTGTCAGTCCAACCCCCAGGAGCCCTCGATCTTACGATGTCTGCCATTTTTGTCTTTTTTGTCTCTCTGTCTCTTTCTCTTTTATCAGGCCTAAGCCATCAAGATTATTCCTCCATCCTTCTCTCCTCCCCCATCACAATAGCAAAAGGATACAGTGTGTGTTGTCGTTCCCTCTGGCCTTCTCTGTCACAGCAAACCAACATCTCCTCTGCCGCCCTCCCCCCAGTGCGCGCACCCCCCCCTCGCTGCAGCAGAGGCTCAGAAAGCCCACTCCTGGTTGTCACCTCTGTCCCCTCTTCAACTGCCGGGACGTTTGGGTTTCTCTTCTCATCTCTGCTCTGTTTTTATCCCCCGCTCTCTCTCTCTCTCTCTCTCTCTCTCTCTCTCTCTCTCTCCCCCTCCCTCTCTGACTAACCATGTGTTGTCTTATATGTCAGAAATAGTCATATCAACTCTTTCTATCACGTAAGATTTAAAAAAGAAAAAGTCATTGTATGTAATCTTTCCCCGTGAAGAAGTCACTCGCACAATTTCCTTTGCTCCACTAGAAAGTTTGAATAGAAGCAAAGTAGATTTATTGGATTAAAGAAAAGGGAGAGGGAGAATGGAAGTATTATTCGGTGGGTGTAAACGAAACACACAGAGGAGATGCTGAAGGATTTAGAGGATCAGGGTCACTCTAGACCTCACTTCAACCCACAGATTACAAGTCACTGATATAATGGACTAAGTACGACTCAGAATATTTAATAGTTGCTTTGCGTTGGTCTCACCTGGAATTTGTGTTGCCTCGTGAACTCGGGGCATTTTCACACCTAGTGTTCTATCTGAAATGTGGTCCCGACCAAAAACGGCCCTGAAACGGACTCATGGTTATATTAAAGGTATAGTCTGCAGGATTTGGCGTTGGTGTCTGTAAAGACTCCAGTCAATGTTGGCCCCTGCTCCCCTTCCCAACCACACCAACAGAAATGTGCGTATGCACATCCTACACAGAAAGCTATGCGATTAGAACTCTACATCTGTCATATACGTACATAGTATACTTTAGCAAGCTTATTAAGACCAACACTGAGTTGGCCAAACATTGCTGGGCAGAAATATTGCTTACGCAGCAAAACTAAACACATAGACACACCTACACAATGGCCCAATACAGATGATGGAGAGAAATTACTTTGCAATGAGTCCATACATTTTATTTTGACCATCCTGCATACTCATACTTACTGTGTGAAAATACTATTTCGCATATATGGAACAATTGCAGGAAGTTGGGGACATTGTAAAGCAATTGAAGAAGAAAAATAAAAGAAAGGGGCTCATCGAGTTACGTGTAGCCTTCACCTCCACTGACATCATTTTCAAATGATGGGTTCCGAAAACTGCGACTGATTACTGCTAATTGATAGTAGTTCTATAAAACTGGTTCAAGTACACACAGCCCCAACATAGGTAATGTTGATGAAATGTACGTATTGCACTGAAGTATTTAGCCTCCTCCTTTAACTGTGATTGAAAACAAAACAAAACCAAATGTTAAACAACGAAAACAAATGTGTTCCAGACTTCAAGGTGTGAAAATGCCATCAGTCTCTTCGTAAAGGTCGAAGGTCAAAGCGATGTTGGTGTATGTTATTTTTCCTCATACTACATTTTCTGTTTATCTTTGTGTCTGAGATCAAAGACTTCAAACATTTTTGAAATGGTACTGTAAAGTTACTCGAGCCTATCAGGATATTTACCAGAGTTCCTTCGTTGACATCGTCAGCCTTGTTGTCAGGAAAAGAGAAGGGAGCATTTATATTATTGTTTTTATAGATGTATTTCCTATTTGTTACAATTTTTGTATTATTTTTGTTTACGTTCTTTTTTTTTTTTTTTTAAACAACGCTTTCCGATGGTGTTGTGGGCTGAATATAAAGGCAGTAGTTTGTCGACAGTGCCACAGTGTTTACCTGCTGTGATCGACCAGAAACGCTCCGCACCGATCGTTAGGCCAAAGCTGACGGGGGAAAAATTGGTCGGATCGCGGCGAGCTGTTGTTGCCATGGTGATTTGTTTTGAAGTTGCTCTCGGTGGTGTCCTTGGTTTGATGGAGAGTTCACACAGGCTCTGTGTTTGCTCACGACGTACACAGAGAAAATGTGCAGCACAGGAGCACAGCTTAGTATGACACAAAAATAAAGGACACAAACACCTAGATTTGCCTTTTGATTTGTTGGTGTAGGAGTTGCATTCAAATTCAATGGAAGCCTGGATTCCACTGTAGTGTCGGTGTGTATTTGTGTATGTTTTAGTGGTACAGTCACGGTGCCCACTCTGGCTGTGGTTGCCCTACTTTGAACACAAAAGCTCAATCCAGTGTGTTGCCTTTTTTTCGTACACAGTCATTAGCGACATGGTTACTTTGGTGAAATATGTTTTTAGATGGCAAAACGTACAAGTGCGAGTCTTTTCCTCCAGATCAACATGTTATTTGAGATGTTTAACTAACTGAATGTACTTTAACATCTTGGAAGTATAATAATTGTAGGCTGTGTTTATAGATTTGACAAGTGCATTCACTATTCTACGGCTTTTCGGTATGCTACTTGCCTTGATTCTTCATTCCTTCTGAGTACAACGTTACTTCTATTGCAACTCGAACAAAAGAAAAAAAATTGACTGTGCTCATCACACAATTATGACACTATTGTTGTGTTAGTGGAATGCTTATTTATTGAATTGTCTATTCTCGACATATAGTGTGACTTCAGTTTCCTTAAGTGGACGAATATAAATGGTAAGGTCTATAAGCACTATCTTAGCAAGTAGGACTGCATTATATTTACCATTCTGCATTGTGAACATTATTGCATCAACACTTGTTGGTATTCTCAAATAAAGTTTTTCATTTGTGAACGTCTGTCTGTCTTTTAAATCGGGTGGAGAGGAGTGAACGGATGTGTCAGCACTGCGGACGGTGGACTTTTTTTTTTTTAAACTTCACTTCAGCCATTTCTGTAGCTTCAGATTCATCCAGGGCTCCCCCTGCTGGTGATAACAGTGTTGTGTCCCATCAGAACGAGAAGGGATGGGCAGTATTTATAATGTGTGCCATGTATCTGCAGTAGAGTGTAAGGTAACGAAGAGTGGATGGATGGATGCAATGATGATTATTAATTGTGACATAATAATACACTGTGAAAAGTCTTTCATTTGAATCGGCAACTTGTAGATATTTTTCATTGACCTCCCACTTTATTCTTTGATAAACTGATTAAAGTAAGACTGTGCCCTCTTCTCCTCAAAGTCACCTGTTTACATTTGAATGAGACGTGGTACTGATCTAACAAGCTCATGAAGCGAACCGCCAGCTGTCACCTGTCCAATGGTTGTCACCAGAAAAACAGAAATACACCACCACACACTTTTCATGGCTCATGTAAAGATTATCCAGAGGATGGGGTTGTTTTTCTTTTACACCTCAAATTGCATGTTTAAGAAACTTCCTGTTAACTGTACCTTAAACCATTTGATCTCAGAATGCCATAATATTTAAATCGCCCAAATGGATGTATACAATTTCGACATATCATACCAGTGTACAATTTAAGTCTATGGTAGAGATTTAGTATTTTCACATTTAGGAAAGGTCCAAGGCAGAGTATATCAACTTAAAAGGAAATCGCTGCAAGTCATCTAAAAAGAATTGATTCTGCATTGACTGACTTGTAGCTGAAGCACAGCTCAGCCACGGGACCATAAAGGCACATTCACACAAATAATGACATCATGCTATGACAGTGGATTGTGTACAGAAGCACATCCATTTCTGGATGATGTCAACAGGAAAATGATGGTTCCATCTTTGGCAACATTTCCATGCATTTCCACGCCTGTCTGCTAAACCAATATGTACAACTGATGATGGTTTGTTGTGAGTATGTTGACGAGTGTGTGTGTGTGTGTGTGTGTGTGTGTGTGTGTTTGCAGGACGGCAGCGGAGCCCTGCAGCGCAGCGGCTCTCTGGGGAAGCTCAGGGACGTGCTGCGTCGCAGCAGCGAGCTGCTGGTGAAGAAGCTGCAGGGCAACGGACCTCCTGAACCTCGCAGCACCAAGTAAGAACTCAACACGTCCTCTCCTCATCAAACACAGCAGACACTTAAAGGTGCAGTGTGTGCCATTTTCTGTCACTTCCATGGGCTGAAAAACAATTACAAAACAATTACGCACTGACTTTTGTATTAATTTACAATCACCTAACTTTATATGTTCTCCCCCATTACCCTTGAATGTGCTATTTAATGGATGTTTACATCAAGAGCTGTTCCTCTCTGCGGGGGGGTGGGGGGGCATGTTTTTACTGTAGCTCAGAGTGGACATAAAAAATGACTTTTGACTTTTAAAGACAACTGAGGGCTACTATAGGTAGGAGAGCGTGCTCAGAAGGGTAACAGTGAGGTACAACATGCAACTTCACCACTAGATGTCACCAAATCGTACACACTGCGCCTTTAAAGCTAATCACCCCAGGCGAAGTTGGAGTAAGTAGCAGGTTGTCTGGTACGAGTCGTGAACTGATCACACTTTGTGTGTGTGTGTGTGTGTGTGTGTGTGTGTGTCCAGCATGAAACGAGCTGCATCGCTCAACTATCTGAACAAAACCAGCGACGACTCGTTTCAGGTGAGGCGCCGTTCTCACAAATCCACCTGTCCTCTGTAATGTGACGTGTCGTGTTTCAGTCCTCTCATCCTCCTTCACTCGTTCAGGGCCGAGGAGGCAGTAACTTCAGGGAGAGCCGGGGCCTGAGCTCCAGCACCGTGGATCTCTACACTGGAAACTGAGCAGGAGGCTTCTCGTCTCAGCCGATCTGTTCTCCTCAGACCCAAAGATGCCCCCCCCCCCCACCCCCCACCCCCCTTTCCTCTGGCTCGTCCTCCTATCACCAACAACTCTAGCAGATGGCCCCACACACCCACACACACACACACACACACACCCAAAGCCCTGTTTCCTCCAACGTTCAAACCCAAAGACGTTTTCATCTCTGCAAAAAGCACATTTCTTTGTCTCCTTAATCAATTTCCTGATTTGGGGGGGGGGGGTCACCCCTGTGTCTCCTGAATGTGGCCAAGTACCTCGTCTCTCTCCGCTGGTGTTTTCCTGTTGATGTTGTGATCTTTAAAATAATATTTCTGTTCCTTTTAGATTACATGGAAAAAAATATATATTCTTGTACTTCTCCAGTAGTATATAACAAATAGAAAATCACAGAGTGTAAATCTGCCATGATTTGTTACCTTTATTTTCATAGTGATACGTTTGCCTCTTGAGATTGAGTCAATTTGTGAGCTTTTACTTTGGGCAACAGGGTCAAATGTTCAATCCTGCTGACATGAGACGAGTCATGTGACTTTTTAAGGAAGACTCTTATATCTGAGACTTTAAAAAAAAAATGCTGCTTCAGCCTCCACAGCTTGGATTCATCCATGTTTTCCTGCAACTTAGATGTAAACATTTAGGTTGGAGTGGTTCAAAACACAACCCTGAATCTTTAAATTGTACATAAAATGATGATATTGTGCTTCCTGATTGATCTCTGGTGCCATGAAAGACTCATGTTGAAATGCCAAGTGTCGCGAGGTTGTTTACGAGTGATTTCTATCATAATGATTTTTGCACAACTCTGTGATTCCGGGTGTTTTCTGTCTTCAGTTGTTTTTGTGAATTGAACTGGAATGACTTGTAATAATTTTTGTTGATTTATTTTTCTCTGTTCTAACGGTCGAATAGAAACTGATCAGAAACCATAGAATCCGCAGGAGTAGGTGAGAAAGTATAGAGTGGATTGTGATTGTTGGTACCGGAGGTGAATGTGCACGTGTTTGGACCTGGTTTGCTCAACCTCTGCCTGAGCTCCATCCAGAAAAAATAAAATAAAAAATCCAACAACTCTCGATCTCTGCTCGTGTTTCAAAAGTGTTTCAGGAGCTGCTCCGTGTTTCCTCGCCCTCCAGATTAGAACCGGGCTGAATTCCTCCCAGCAAGATCTTACACATCAGTGTCTTAAGTAAGTGTGGGAACCCTGTGAAACCTGACAGCCTGCCTCCGTCGTGATGTGTCTCCTGGAGTTTTCCCTCCTGGTTAGAAGTCACCCCGGGGTCCCGGCTCTCTGATAATCTCTCGGCGTGTCAAAGCTTTTAATGTGGAGCTCTCTACCCCCCCCCCTCTCTCTCTTTCTCTCTCTCTCTCTCTCTCATTCCACACAGAAGCTGCCGGGCTCCTTCTCTCGGCTGAGTTTCGAAGCAACTGGGGAGTGGCAGAGTTCATTAGTGCACCGGTTGACACCATGGCCTCAGAAACCTCACACATGAGAAGTGTAGTTGCTGATCCACATCAAATGGGTGTGAAGCTCCTTCCCACTCAGGGCCACATCAGCATTCAAAATGTATCTCACGGGTATTTGGGTAATTGTACAAAATTCAAAATATGGCAACATGTTCAATCACTCCCACCTTCATTGAATTGTACTCACTGCACCTTTAATACATCCAGCTCTTTCTCTTGAATCTGTCGGTGAGGATGACTGCACGTTACATAGCTACAGTCCCTCAGGTGCCAGCTGGACAACATGGCTCGGGTCCCATTCACAGTCTTACACTGCTGCTCCTGGTGCCGGCAGGGACCGTCCCCCTGTGCACAGAGCTCTTAATATGCTTATTGCAGTCACTACCAACACACAGTCATATTGTTATGTTAAGTACACTGTATCTACTGGTCTACATTATCTTTTTGGGTCGTATGCCTTTCAAGTGCTTTGGTATTCTTATTATTCTTATTATTATTATTATTATTATCATTATTATTGTCATCATCATCATCAAATCAAATTGTATTTATATAGCCCGCATTTACACATCAGAGTTAGTCTCACAGGGCTTCACAGGCTGGGTAACATCCTCTGACCTTAGTTGTTATTAGCATCATCATCATCATCATCATCATCATCATCATCGTTATTGTTGTTGTTGTTGTTATTATTATTATTATCACCATTATTGTTGTTGTTATTAGCATCATAATCATCATCATCATCATCACTATTATTAGTATTAATATTATATTGTTATTAGCATCATCGTCCTTCTTCTTCTTCTTCTTCTTCTTCTTCTTCTTCTTCTTCTTCTTCTTCTTCTTCTTCTTCTTCTTCTTATTATTATTATTATTATTATTATTAATGATAATAATAATAATATTTTCTCAATTATTATTATTATTATCATTATCATTCTGTTGTTAGTAGTACTCGTGTAAGAATGAAACATTGAGGGAGTCAGTGATGAGGTTGAACCAGGAGGGGGTACTGTTGTCCTCTTAATCCCAGGGCAGGTACAGGCACCGGAAGCTGCCCCGTCGGGAGACAAGGAGTCAAGCGATCAGTGATTCAATCTGAAAAACAAATACACGTATTTCAAAATAAAATGTATTTGGCAAACACCTAATTGCTGACTTAATTGGTCGACGTTTGATGACTTAATTACAACGTAAATATGAAAAGCTAATTTACATATGTAAAGATTTTGAAAGTGAGTATATTATTAGTGTTGAAATGTGCAGTTGAGACAACAGATGGTGCAGAGAATTTAACAGTTGAACATAAAATGTAAATAAAACACGACGAAGGAACATAGTTCCAAATACAACAACATAAAAGTACAACAACGCCTCGTGGTGATGCTTAAAAGGCAAACGAGAATTTATTTATACTTTTTCAAACTACTCAATTCTCACGGTAACAGTAAAGGAATTTGTATTTGTGACGTTTATTTTGAAGGTCCACACCGGAACTCCTGGATATAGCAGCGTTTACATTGACGCTGGTGTAAAAAAAAAAAATCACACAGTCGGTGGGAGGAAGCCAAGTTAGAGAGAGAAACACCGCGGAGAGAGAGAAAGTCCCTCCCGTACTACCACACTCCTCGGACCCGGTGGTCGGCGGCCGTGGACGCGGGCACACGACGACGAGGCGGACCGGGCTGTAACGCACCACTGCGGGTCTGAATCCACACCGAACCTCGGCCCGGCGACACACATGGAAGTTTAAAGTTCGCCGCAAACTTTCCGAGCGCTTCCCACTCCTCGCTCCGGGTGACGTGCTCCGTGTGGCCGGCCTTGTGAACCGCCGCGTCCGCATGCTCCCTCCCACCGTTGTCTCCACGACGACCAGGTGAACCGAACCGTGTGGTTTCCCACGCCGGGGGACGTGCGCAGGCAGCGGTGTTGGTTTACCTGTACGCACCGCGGTGACGCAGCGGGTACCCTCGGACGCCCACCGCCACTATTCCACCTCCTGAAGCCGGAAAGCGGCAGCTGGAAGCCGGGGAGCAGCAGAGCGCCGGGCCGGTCATGGATGTAGCAGGAGGGGGCGCGAGCCGGCGGAGGGAAGGCGGCAGGAACCCCGCGGTGCGCCGCAGGAGAAACCCACCGGTGGATTCCGCGTATGCTGTCGCTTTTATCTGCTTGCAAGGTCGGTCACACACCACTACACAACCCGGACACACACACACACACACACTTAAAGTTTTACTCATGTTTACTTCTGTGCGTTGAAAGAGTTTTAAACACACGAGCCAGACCCCGACATTGACCTCCATGCCTCTCTGCAGGCTTGCTTTGCCCCAAGTTGTTGCTGTTGTTGTTGTTGTTGTTGTCTGTTGTGTTTTTCTGCAGCCAAACAAACACACAGTTGTGTTGCATTCACGTTCAACACAATTCATTTCCCTCAAGTTTGTTGAATTTCAATAGTACGTGTTGTTTCGGGGTCAATGTGGAGGGAGAGGGAGGGAGGGAGGGAGGGAGGGGGGCTCCCCACCTCCCCTCCCCCATCAGCCCCTGGAGTCTGGGAGGTGGTAATGGTGGAGGTGGGGGGTGGGGGGGGGGGCACCAACAATAACAACAACTGCATTCCTGTGCCCTCTCCACTCTCCCCAAAATGGTAGATGACTTCCAGACTTCAAATGTGGAAATGTGAACGCAGGATCAAAGTGGGATCAAAGGCGCCGCTTGTGTTACACTGCCTAACAACGTGCGTCGGCACATGAACTCCCATTGTTAAAACGTGTGATGTCGGCGCAGGATGGAATCACAGGATGATGATGATGATGATGATGATGATGATGATGGCACTTCTCCATCTCCCACAGACGGCAGCCATGTCATCACGTTTCCCCCAATGGGGCGGGGGCAGGGGGCCGCCCCCTCCCCCCCACCCCCACCCCCCCTTCCCATCCTCACCCAACATGGATACACCACTTCTGATAATCACATTCATAACTCTGTTCAAATTGCATTGCCTGAGCCTCGGCTTTGTTGCACGGCCGCCACTCGTGTGCGAGCGGCGCCTGAGCCTGTTCCACGCGAGGAGGACGACGCCCTCCCGCATTGTCAGAGCCTCTCCAGAGTTCACGACCCCCGGCTCTAGAGATGGAGGAAGATAGAGTGAGTGAGAGAGAGAGAGAGAGAGAGAGAGAGAGGGATAAAAGATGGCTCCCTGGCTTTTTTAGCGCACGGAATGTCGGTGTCCTTGCCAAGGATCGGGCTCATTAACTGGCCGCTCATCATGTCACAACTCTCCCCGCTATCTGATCTCTGCATGTGGACTGGGCGGATCGTGTTGTGCCTCTGCCGTCAACACGGCCATGACAGTCAAAGTGGCCGCGGAGTTCCTCCGGGTTGAGGTGCAGCCTCCGCCCCCACCCCCCCCACCTCCCCACCTCACCCCCACCTCTCCTCGTGGTGCCCACAGTGGCATGAATGTGTCCTCTGTGTGTGTGCAGGCCCGGGCCAGGTATACATGTCATATCACCGCAGCGGCTCCAGCCACTGTTTGGTGAATGGAGGAGCTGGCTGCCGCTGCCGGAGCCAGAAATGGCGGCGGACCGGGGCTTTTTTAAAAAGCATTTTTTTTTAATTAAAAAAAATAAATAAAAGATCACTGTGGCTCCGCCGCCTCGTGAAGCCGTCCATGTTTCTGGAGAGGTGGTGGAGGATCTGGGCGCCACGCTCAAATATTTTCCCAGATCCCCCCCCCCCCCCCCCCCCCCCCCCCCCCTCCCCCCACCGAGCCCCCTTTCTTTGTGTTTGTAGTTTACAGCCGTCGCTCAGTTTCTCTCCGCTCGCCTGGATCTGGTTCCTATTTGTCTCTCGCCCGCAGCCTCGGCTCTGGAAGCTGCAGCTCTCTGAGAGCATGAAAGCCACTTATGGAGCCGATGTCCGTAATTTGAATGCAGCTTCCCCCTCATCCGCCCACTCACTCACTCACTCACTCACTCACTCACTCATCTCTCCCTCTGCCTCATCAAGGCAGTCTGAGTATTGATGTGAGGGAATGCTGTTGTTTGATTCGTCCTCGTGCGGCTCCAGATTCCTAATTTGGATTCCTTTCTAAAATGCAACCCCCTTAGCGATGATTTGAAGATCCAGTGTGTACGATTTGGTGACATCTAGTGGTGAAGTTGCATGTTGTATCCATCACTTCGCCCTTCTGAACTTGCAGGAGAACCCATGGTGGCCCTCAGTTGTTGTTAAAACTCAATTAAGGTTGAGTATGTCGACTCTTGGGCTACTGTAAATACATGGCGGCCCCCGCCGAGGGGACCCGCTCTATACATGAAAGGGCTCATTTAATGGGAAGAAAAACACATTTAGGTGATGATAAATTCATAAAAATGAATGCGTCACACGTTGTTTTGATATTTCTAGAAGCGACAAAAATGACTGGAATCTTGCACACTGCACCTTTAACTTTCAAGGTCTTCCCTCTGTCTTCTGCTCTGGGTATTGATGGAGCAGAGTAATGGATTTGATCCTCTGTCATCAGATGGATGCTGTTATACTCGGATGTACCAGACCCATCGTCTCAGCCCTTTGAACACAGAGCATGAGAGCTGTTCTTTTCCCATTGAGGACGTCTGAATGTCGGCGTGCACCACCTGCCGTTGCTTTATTTTGAAATCCATATGCTCCACTCTTATTAACCCCCGACGTGCCCGCAGGCGCTTTGGCTGCAGCGCGGCTCGGAACGATGAGATGCAGAGGAGGAGGAGGAGGAGGAGGAGGAATGAAAGAACACGGAGGTTTTATTACCGGCCTGTGCTGAGCAATAATAAGAATAATAATGATCATCAAAACATAAATGTTCCATTGGCAGCAGTGAAATAGCCGTGAGCAGAGGAACGAGGAGCTTCAGGTTTATTGCAGTATTGATACGTTACATCTCTGGATTCTTGATCTGGGATTTGTCGTCTATTTATTTCGTATTATTTCCTCTGCTTCCTGCACCACTTCACTCTGACATCTTGTTTCTTATTTCCCTGAAGTGCTGCAGAGTCTCTATGTTGTATACAAACATCTGTTCCATCCACTGCAGCAGCCCCATCACAAGCTGCATCTTTTGGATTCCTTATGTTTGACGATGTCCTCAAAGATGTGAGTTGCGAGTTTTAGTATTTCACTTTCTTTTTTCAAACCAGTTACTCCGCCAATGAGCCTGTTAATTAGCCATTTAATCGTTTGGTTCGTGAAACTCGCGGCCAACTGTGAAAAATCCCCGTTTGAAATTTCTCGTGTCTTCCAAAATATTTTCAACTTCAATCGAAGGCGCACGAAAAACGCCCTCCGACATTTAACCTTGAATTTAAATTGAATGAATCATTTCAGACCACTGTTAACTGTGTGTTGATCAGTTCATAAGCTATGATCCGATTATATCTGTAGTCAACGTGTCTCTGTTGTCTGAGTTCATGTTTCCAGGGAAATAGATTTCTCTTGCATTATGAATTAGTTGACACTATTTACATTGTTATTTTACTAATTGTATGTGTGTTGGTGTTTGGGTTTTACCACTAATAGTTTTTCAGGGCCATTGGAGATTAATAGCATCAAATAGTGATATAATATTTGATGTTTGGAAAATAATAAAAAAGTAACATTTGACATATTTATCTTTCTATTCCCTTGTTTTTGATTGGTTAACATATATTCAGTAATTATCTCTGATGAGATTTGAGGAGTTTAACCATTTAACGTCAAACCAAACAGGCGCTGATTCAGAAAAATACTAAAAATACACATCGCATCATTAAAGGTGCAGTTCGTAAGATTTCGGTCATTTTTGTCACTTCTATTGCTCGGAGAAATATTGCACAACGATTCCACACTTGACATTTTCATTATCTGAACGAAATGATAAGTTTACTTTATTAGCTGTTGTCATAGAGTCAGTCTGTGCGAATGTAAACACGCATGTTCAAGTCAGTGGTGTTGTGCTCCGTGCCCGCTCCCCCCGACGCCCTGCTGCAGGAGGCCGATGTCGCTTATTAAAATGAGCGCGGGCGGTTCCAAGGACAGCTAAAGCCGCCTGTGCTGAAAGAAGAGAGCGTGACAACAGAACAAAGCAGAATAAAGAGAGGCAGATAGAGGGAGTGAAATAATACCATCAGCTTCTCTCTGGCAGGAGAGTGGGACTGGTCGCACAGGTTGTGAGAGCGGGGGCAGGATTTCTCAACGTCTCCCATGGCTCTTGTTTCTACTCATTTATCACACAGTGTTTACTCAGGTTCGAGGTGGAGCCTTTTGAACTCCAGAGTCATCTTTCGCAGCCACTTGGTATGTGCCCGCTCTGCTCCCGTTCCTTTGTGGAGGGTCGAGTCCCAGGGGAGGATCTTCTTGCACACACTTAGAACTCGCAATCAAGGCCAATCGGCTTCTCAGAATTGGGTTGCGAGTCATTTCTAACGAGGTCTGTTTACTGTCCTTCAACTCCCAACCTTAGATTGAATGTAGATCTGCCACCTCGGAGACTCTTATTTTGAAATAACTGTGTGTGTGTGTGTATATATTTACACGTGTATATGCATGTATATTTATAGAGAGGAGTTGTTGTCTATAGTTTTTTTTATTTTTTTTATTTGTTTTTTTATTTAGATTTTACAGGCCCCACCCAATTAAGATCCAGTTGCGGACCATGCGACCCCTGAACTAAAATGAGTTTGACATCCCTGAGATAGATAGATAGATGGATAGATGGATTCTGACTAACTTATTTCCATCAGTCATTCCTGTAGCACTTAATTGAAAATGAATATTTTCCTTCCTCCGTCTCTTTGTGTTATGCGGACGCTGTTTACTGGAGCAAACTCAGGTTACCCTCATCGTGCTCCCCCCTGTCAGCGCAGGACGGAGGGAAGACGTGAAACCCTCCAGGAAGTGGACATTAACATTTTCTCGACTTGTCCTCGCTGGACTCAAATCACATGAGTCAGAGGGAAAATACTTCACCCACTTAGCCTCCTTTTTATTTTTAGTTTCTTTCCACTTGTTTCATAAAACCTTGGGATAAGAATCACAGAAACGGCGCCTTCCTCCTCCTCACCCCGGGGGGGGGGATTAATGAAGGGGAGATGTGGAGATGACAGCCCAGAAGATTTTGCGTCTGTTCATATTTTCCAGGCCCCGACGTTAAACTCTTGGTATGTGGCGGCGCAGAGCGAACCTGCCGATTCGCGCGGGTCCACCGACTCTCGTCTGATGTTCTCGACGCGGACAGAAAAATTACCACGGGTCGTAATAATAAGCGCCGCGCTCCGCGGCCCTGGTGGGCTCCATGTGCAGCCAAATAAACAAAGGGCCGGGATAAATGGAGGTGCCCATTCGAAATGATGATTACTGCACCTAATGACCCGTGTACTTGAGCTGCAGTGTGCACATGCGTGTGATGGAGTGCATGCGTGTTGGCTCGTGTGTGTGTGTGTGTGTGTGTGTGTGTGTGGTGGTTCTGGCTCTGCTGTCGGACCCTGAGTCTCTCCTCCCTGTCATAGTTGGTGTGTTGGCCCTCGTGGTCTCGTCTGGAGCGCTCTCTGTTGTTTATTGACTTGGTGCCTGTCTGCACAGTGCTGTCTCTTGTGTGTGTGTGTGTGTGTGTGTGTGTGTGTGTGTGTGTGAGACACAGTGATTAGCCTCATGTCGTATCCATCACCTCACCCTCACCGCTTCTCAACATGCAGGAGATCCTATGTTAGACTTCAGTCGTCAGTGAAACTCAAAAGATGTTTAGCATGTCCACTCTGGGCTACTGTAAAAACATGGCGGCCCTTATAGAGAGGACCCGCCACCTCGTGTACATTAAATAGCTCATTTAAGGGCAGTGGGTAAGAAGTAGAAGTGACAAAAATGACACTGCACCTTTAAAACACTGCAACCTAAACGATTGTATTTAGTTGGACATTGCATGTTGATAAATGTAGCTCATCAACTAATTCATCAAGAGACAGAAGTTGCCAGTTTCAAAATTATTTGTGTTAATTAACTTTTGAATGTTATAGTTTGTAAAATGTAGTCTATATATATATATATATATATAAATAAAATCCTGTAAAGTCAGTTTTGCATGAAATACAAGGTGGATTTCACGATCCCTCTGTGCCGCCACACAAGTCGATGTTTTGTATTTGCAGATTAAATATAAGACATAAATCACTGTAACTCTGCTTGTTCGGCTGCGATGACCCGTCCTCAAGCTGACGTTTGAATTCTCTTATCAGATTCAGCCTCTGACATCTGCTGACCGTCTTCAGCCCTAAGCCCCGCCTCCATCTCCTGGAGCCGGATCACTTATCCGCTATTAGTGATAACCTGTGGTTTCACGTTCACTTTGAGAATGATGAACACAGATGTTTTTACCGCTCTGACACACGTGTAGATATCCCCCCGCTGCCACGGCAATAAATCCCCCTGACACCTCTCCGCTCCGGGGCAGGTGTGAGGCCCCCGAGAGAGGGCCCAAAACAAAACCCCGGCTTTGTTCCCGCCACGGTGGCGGAGCCTGCGCGGCGGCGGCGTCTCAGCTGCATCTGATGGGAGCGTGCAGGAATGCCCCGCTTGGCACGGGAGGGTAAGAAAGGAGGGCAGGAGAGGAGAAAGGCGTCTGGCTCTCCGTTGCATAATCCCAACAGCCATTAACTCTTTGTGCGCCGGGGGCTGAATGAACTC
The DNA here is from genome assembly GCA_016785325.1 of Chascanopsetta lugubris. Taxonomy (NCBI): domain Eukaryota; kingdom Metazoa; phylum Chordata; class Actinopteri; order Pleuronectiformes; family Bothidae; genus Chascanopsetta; species Chascanopsetta lugubris. The sequence continues at coordinate 32,478 of JAFBJT010002209.1, forward strand.
ATCAGAGCGACGGGGGCCACGGGCAGAGTGACATCACGCAGCTCTCAATCAGCGGCTGGCTCCTCCCCCTCCCAGACACAACAGGCTGAAAGGGCCAATGGTGTTTAATGAGAAGGGTCTTCCGCTCTGTGTGATCTGCAGATGAATGGGGTCGCGCTGGCTACAAGTGACCCCTCAGTGGCTCCGGTTGAGGGGTCAACCGGTCGTCGAGCGGGAATCTCGGACTTCATCGGCTCGGCGCCGTTGTTCAGTGTGGCCCGCAAAGTCGAGCACAAGCTGCGCCGCTTTATTCACGAAGCGAGAGGAATTGACGAAATGTGCTTTTATTTTGAAATGCTTCCGATTCCTGCGCGTGTGATTCTGTCATGCTTGATGTTTACATGGAGCCCAATCGAGCCCAATTGCGCGTGGTAGCCTCTGTTCACAGCACCAGCCCCATCTCGCTTTCTTGGCCTTCAAAATAAAAGTCCCACTTTAGGAAACCACCTCAGTCCAACTGGCTTTTTCTTTATTTCTGTATTTATTCAATTGGACTGCTCTACAAAACAAAATTCTCAAATTTTCTAATATTCATAACAATTTTAGTTTTTTTTGTACAGAATGTTAAAGGTACAATGTGTATAATTCGGTGACATCTACTGGTAATGTCACATATTGTATCCAACACCTCACCCTTCCCATTCAAGTACGCACCAGAACCTATGGCAGCCCTCAGTTGTCATTAAAGCTCAAATGTTTAGTGCGTCCACTCTGGGCTGTGGTAAAAACATGGCGGCCCCCATCAAAGGGCTCCTCACACATTGGGGTGGTTGTACATTTGTAAACTATAGTTGTTTCGTATTTCTATTGCTATAGATAGAAGTGACAAAAGTTGAGCGGAATCGTTCGCACTGCCCCTTTAAATCCTTCACCTGACTGTAAAGTTCTGTTGTTTTCACATCCGTCGGAGTTTCTCCACAAGCCGCTGTTTGGAGTCATTGTAACCGAAATAGAGATGATGTAGATAATGTTGAGTTTGTTGACGCTCCTCGTGTCTCCACCGCTCCGGGTTGAAGCGGCGCTCGAAGGCCGCGGTCGGGTCGTATCGGTTGCCATGGCAGCCCCCTGCGTGGTTTTGCGCTCCCAGACTAAACCCGTTGTAGCCCTGTTTCTGCACGGTGCGATGGAAGCAGTGTTTAACACATAAGCAAAGCTGATGGCGGCGTGTTCTCGGAGCGTCCCCGCTCCTTTGAACCCCCGCTCATGCATTTTGAATGTGAAACGCGCGGCGCAGCGCAGCTCCCGTTCTCCCGGGCACCGCAGGAGCTGCGCTCTATCTCTTCGGCGGCGCTCACAAAGGGGGAAAATCTGCAATAGCACTTGAAGCGGTGCTCTGTGACATGACGGAAAACGCACGGTATGGATTTTTAAGAAGGTGTCGCATTTGCATGTTTCTTTGTTTTGGAGCGAGCAGCCATGAGCCTGTGTTGGTTTAAAGGTCTGCACAGGCTTCACACTGAGCCCCGTCTCACCTGAGGTCCCAACCGCTCTTCTGCAGTTCGTCTTTGGTTGTTTGCATTCTTTGAAATCTTTGTGGTTTATTCTCCAACCGCCATCTCTCAAGAGTAAATGTCAACGACGTACAAGTCTCCTTCATCATTCGTTGCCTTTTCATTCTGCGCGATTGCGTCGCGCGACTCTTTCCTCGCAGCGGTTTCTGTGAGCTTCGGTCCACATCAGGGGTTTCAAACCCACGGCCTGCCGGGCCAATACTGGCCCGGCAGAGCTTTGGGTCCAGCTCATCCAGACAGAGCTTGTCAGGTCGTTCTGCAGTGATTGGACTGGTCTGGTCCACTTGAGGTCAAACTGGGCTTCATGTGGCCCCCTGAGCTCAAATGACCCCTGGTCAACATCCCGATTGAGGCCTCTTCTCATTGTGAGCTAAGAAATGTGTAACACAACGTAGTTTCAATCTCATTTCGTCGTGTTCCCATGTGATGTATGGGTTGGTCTCTGTTCCATTCATTATCCAGGCTGTATGGTTCCTAATTAGTTTCAACGCGTTACGATTCCATACAGTTCTCAGTCACATGAATCATCGCTAGAGTCTCTCAGAGACAGTTCACCCGGCTCCTCTCACCCCCGTTAAACCTGCTGTAAAAGGCGCCAGGGACAAAAGACAGGAAGTGGAGAATCCTAACGAAGACATGCAGATTGGTGTTTACAATTCGATATCTCTCACGTTGTTCTCGCGTTCCAACCCCGCGGCGAGTGAGCGACTTTGAAAATGACGAGTCAGCAAGGCGCGGCAGCTTCTGGGCGCACTCGTTCATTTCATCGTTGAAATAGGCTTTAGCTTCTGTTGCGTTAGAGTCCATGTGGAGATGCATGGCTTTAAAAAATAAAAAAAAATAAAAAAATGTTTAACCTATTTTTAATGATTGGTATTTTATGTCTTTTAAAGGAGTAAGCTCAATAATTAAGTAGGGGACAACTAATATCACTTAACTCCATCATCTAATTAAGCTCACAGTTCCTTTTAGTTCCACATCACAGTGTCTTCTTTCCGGGCACGTTGAATCTGAATAGTGTGTGTGTGTGTGTGTGTGTGTGTTAATACTCCCCATCTTCGTGTGGTGTGCACCTCTCACACGGAAGCCGCCCGTTCAGTCGATTTATTTAGCAGCAACATAATCACCCTGGGAAACCTCTGCCGACCCCAGGTCGGTCACCCGGGCCATGTTTTGATGATTACACGTCCCGTCTCACGGCAGCGTCGGTCCATTACAGTCGCCATTGTTCTGAATGAGCTGAGCCGCAGCGGAGGGGGAAGCTCATTACACGGCTCGTCATCGTTACATTCTGTGGTTTTAATTAGGTTAAACGATCTCGCCCTCCTCTCCAGCTTCGTCTACACTTGCACTCTGCCTCACCCTACGCCCGCATCCCTCCACTCTCACAGAACTATGCCAACTGCCGAATCCCTCTAAACCCCCCCCCCCCCCCCCCCCCCCCCCCCCCCCCCCCCCCCCCCCCCCCCCCCCCCCCCCCCCCCCCCCCGGCCTCTGCCTGAACCTCCCTGTGAGTCTGCTTCAAGCCAGACTTCAAGGTTTCTGACGGAGGGGTGGCACAGCAGGCGGAATATCCAAGTGGGTTTGCTGCTCGAAGGAGGTTTTGGTGACTGTGCGCCGCTTTGCTCCGTGTTTTGGAAACAGTGCTCCGGATGGAGAGGCAGCTGTGTCTTGAATGTGGTCTGTCGCTCAGTGTCAGAGCTGCGCTTTCGCTCCTCTGCCCATTTCGAACCTTTAGAACATGTATCCAACCTTTTAAAGGTGCAGTGTGTACGCAGGGAAAAGGTAAAGGGAACAAATGATATATATATTATATATATATATATATATATATATATATAGATGTT
>JAFBJT010002209.1:36124-50515 GCA_016785325.1 Chascanopsetta lugubris
TTTGTAATCATTTTTCTTACAAAAAAATCGTGCACACTGCACCTTTAACAGCTGGATGTCACGAAAAACAAAAAACCTCATCCGTTGCATTCTGTTTTTATCACTGCACAGGAGGTCACCGGTTACCACGGTAACATCTGCCGCATGGAGGCACTTCCTGTGTTCCCAACGATATTCCCTCCATCCTTCCATCTGACTAGCTGTTGATGTGATTAGGTTTTTTGGAAGTCATTTAGTTTCATTTTTAGTCGAATAAAAACTACCGCCAGACTGTCTATGCAGAATATTATAAAAAGTATCAATGCTTTTTGGCCACCGAGCAACAGTCGACAAACGTTTAAAGGTGCAGTGTGTAAGGATTCTGGTAAATTGTAGATGAAAATGATATACTGACGTTATTTTTCCTTTTTTAAAATACAAACAAAACAAAAAAAAACAACGATTTTCCACGGACTAGAATAAAGGCTTTAGCTGCAGACAAACTCAATCTCTTGCTCTCGTAGTTAGTCTTTCACATGTAAATGGTTCAGACTAAATTATCAGTCAAAGTTATATAAAATCACGTGCAGAAAATATTATTACGGTCATGAAATTTGAATATATCATGACTATATTTACTACATACACTCTGTGTATCCGGGGAAAAAAATAAGAAAAACAAATACAGTCATGCGAAAAGTGACAGTAATAGATGCTATAAAGCATGTCACAGTATCTTGCCGTGTGTAGAATTCCCCCTCGTTCACAGAGGAGCCTCCATTCATGAGGCCAAAATGTGATCCAGGTGTTCCAGCCCAGGCGAATCATTCCTGGCAGGTTTTCTTTGACATCACTCTCGTCGTCTGTGGTTGGAAATGAGAAGTCACTTCCAGACATTGTTATCAGTTATCAGTCATTACCAGCCCCAGTCAACAATATCAGTGTTTGCCCTCAGAACCCTCACATTGTTCCGCCGCCACAGAGGACAAACATAATACGCCGCGCCACAATAGGCTGCTCTGTGCAGGTGCAGCCGCGTTGGAACGGCGTTTCCTGTTCTTATCTGCCGAGGTGTGGACGGACAGAAATGTTGTGTCTGACCGCCGGCCCAGAGGAAGTGGAGGCAGAGGAAGCCGCAGTTTTGTTGTGGTTGTTTCCTCCCCGGCATCACGTCAGGGACGATGACTCCGTTTACCGCGCCTTTGTGTCCTCATCCGGGTCAGGACCCGGACAGATGGTCGTAACTGTGTGTGACAGGGGGTCTCCGCTCTGTGTGTGTGGTCAGAATAGAGGGCCAAAGGCTGAGGGTCCATCTCCCTGGGGGGGCGGGGGGGACGTCAGCAGTGGCTGGACGGCTGTTTGGCTGTTGACTTCCTGTGGCGCAGGTGAGTAGGGGGGCGGGGGGGGGGGGCAACACGCGGTGCTTTCGGGGGGGGGGGGGGGGGGGGGGGGGGGGGGGGGGGGGGGGGGCAACACGCGGTGCTTTCGCGCCCCCGCAGGAAAGACCGTTTTTTTTTACGGGCATATATGTGCGTCGCTGTGCGACCGTAGGCTGTATACGAAGAGGGGCGTGGCATCCATGACGTCGCACGTGGGGTGCTTTTCAGTCGAATAGTGGGCGAGTCCCTTGTCGCCATCTTGCCGAGTCCTGACTCCTCCTAGTTTGCGGCTCATTCCAAAACGGGCAACGAGGCGGAACGCGCACCGAGCTGCGGGTGGGCTCGTGGTGCATCACCCGCGGTGCGTGCCGGAGGCCACGCCCCCAAATATACGCAACAACAAACGTAGGTGAACCGCGTTAGGCTTTGTATTAGGCTTTCAACGCGTTTCCTTCACCTCTGAAGTTGGGGTTAGGCCTCGCCGGAGACCACCCCCCTTACGCGCCTCACCGTGCGTTGCCCCTCGTATGTGACACGCATGCACCTGCGGGCGCACGTCGTTCGCCTGTGTTTCGGTAGCGAGTGATTCATAAGCCCTGGTGTGTGTGTCATCTCTAACACACTGAGCCAAACCAAACCGCAAAACAGATCAGACGCCCCTCCCCCCTCCCCCCCCCTCCTCCCTCCTCCCTCCCCTGTCGTTGGGAACAGAAATCTTCTCGTCCATTATTCAGAGATGGAGCTTTGTATTTCCTGATGGTTGCGTTCTTGCGCCATGACTTCACGCTGGCTCTTTCATCTCCGGGGGGGTGGATGGTTTCAGAGGCAGCCATCCCCACCGCTGCCTTTGTGTGCGCCCGCCCGTCCTGTCGTTTCTAAGGAAGCAGAGAAAAGGTTGCGGTGAAAGGTACACCGCCGCTTTCCCCTGCAACCTTCCAGGTCCGTCTTTAGAATGAGGTCAGATGACACACGAGCCCCCGGCTGCACCCCTCGCTTCCTCCCTCCGCTTTTATATTCCTCCCCTCGTGCTCTTGGAACGCGCACGTCGATGGCGGCGAGCAACTCAGAGCCGTCTCCTTTTGAATATCGCTCCGGGGAAACCAAACTAAATGAATGCACGATAAACGTACGCGCCGTATGCACGTAGAAACGAATTCACAGTTTCCTCCTCAGCGTGTTTGGCGCGAGGTCGTGCACGCGGCCAAACGCCGAGCATCCCCCTGCTTTCACACGCAGCCGGCGCTTGACCCTGTGCTTCATCGCGCTTGTCACTCAAACATTTGCTGCGCGTCCCGGTGTCGGACTCCTTCCGCGTTAAATTCGGCTCGAGGCGTTTCCTCATCCCGTCGGCTCCACTAGCTAAATGCAGGCTAGCGCCAGACCCATGTCGAGCGCGCTGCCATAATGTGAGCAAGGCGTGCGCGGTGAAATTTAAGTTCGCCGTAAACAGGGAAACTATTTCAGCTCGGCCGTTGAAAGGAGACACTGAAATCGGCGTGATTGGTCCAGTCCCGGTGGCGTCGGCTCTGTAGGAACAGGGACCTGACGGGCGCTAGATCTCATTACGCAACACGGTCAATAGTCATATACATTACAGGTTGGGCATTGGCGAGCAATCGACACAATTCTGATAAGCTACACAGCTTCAATATAATGGCAGAGCTGCGGGGGTCCATTTCTAAATTGTGAATGTCTCAACGGGTGGGTCGCCACCCAAGTTTGGGTCGCAGACTCGTTTTCAGCAAGACTGACTGGGGAATAAATGCCCCCCCCCCCCATGCTTTTATTTTGAAGAGGATTTTTTTAATGCATCGGAGGGCCCTCTATCAACACTCCTTAACAGTAGGTGGCGACGGTGCTCTGTCGTGCTAACAAATGGAAGAAAACCCGCAAAGTTTGTTTTTACAAGCTAAATGACACTTTGGGGTTTTCATTCTAATACATCTCATTAATAAAAGGGGAATATTTCCCTCTCTAGCAGCGCCACCTGCTGGTTGTTGTTTTGTTTATCATTAAACGTGATGTTTTGTTCGGCCTACTATTATTTTCTGAAATATCTCAGGTTCAAACTGCTCCATCTTTCGTTCTATAAATTTGAGAAGTTGAAAACGTTCCTCGATTTGAGTCGTGGCTCATCGTGAAGGGGTGATGGTGGGTTTCCAACCCAGACCACTGCTTAAATGTCACACCGTTATGATTTTCCCGCTCTCCTCTCATAGTAACTGACCACTGGCTAAAATAATCAACTGTGTACGTTTTGGGAAAAGTCAAGAATTGGCGTAATGAACCTTGGATAGAGAGTGAATGGTGCCGTGTTTTGAGTTTAAAAAAGACCACACATCCGTCGCCTTCAATCTCAAAGCGAGAGGCTAATTGAACCCTGATGAGTCAGCAGTTATCAGCGCAACGCGGCCGTTTTACGACACAAAGCCAGTCGTCAGGTTTCCTGCCAGCCGGGGCCGAACCTGACGACAGCTCGCGGGGAGCGAGGCTGGATCATGAATTAAACAGGCGCATCTTTTCAAAGACAACTGTTTCCCATCTCTTACAACAGCAAGAGAAGTTGTGAATGTCCCGCAGCTTTTCCTCCCTCTGCCCCTCCCACTTTGTTTGATCTTTCCTTTATTTTTTTTTCCGAGCAGTGGAACTCTTTCCAAAACTCAGGCGCTTCAAAAGGCATTAAACATGAGTTCCCCCTCCGATGTTAGGAAACGAGCGAGAGAGAGACAATCCCAGAATATGCTGAGTAGGAAAGACCCTGAGCTGTTGGCCCTTGCCCCTTGTTTCCCTCCGAAAACACTCGCGTTCACACACTCACCTTAGTTATTACTGTAAAGACACGCGCTGCTTTGAAGCCGCTATTTGGGAAATCCTGCTTTTCCTGTCGTCGTTCCTTTCAACTTTATTTTCTGCTCCGGAGTTGGTTTACTTTGGAAATATGAATGTATGGGAGGACAAGTGCTCTTTGGCTTTATATTTATTCTTAGTCAGGCCACATTTGGCTTAGAATGAATATACCTTTTTAAGGTGGAAGCCCAGAGGTCATGTTTTAATGATGCCTTGCTCAGAGGAAAGTGCTGCAGTGCAACTGGAGGCAGACTAAGATACAACTCGACCTTTCAAGCCCAGTTTCTGTTGGAAGTCACAATTTTCACTATCAGAATTCAGCCTTGAATAACATTAACAACAGGTCTATTTGTAGGTGCACTCAGTTCACTATTATGGAAAAGTTAAAGGTGCAAGTGTGTCAGATTTGGTGACATCTAGAGGTGAAGTTGCATGTAGCATCCATCACCTCACCCTCACCCTTCCGAGCATGCAGGAGAACCCATGGTAGACTCCAGTTGTTTAGTACCTCCACTCTGGGCAACTGTAAAAACATGGCGGCCCCCATAGAGAGGACCCCCTCCTCGTGTAAATATACATTCATGGGTTCATTTGAGGGTGAAGGAGAAAAAAATGAAAATAAAATTTAACATTTAGGTGATTATAGATTCCTGGAAATGTCAGTATGTTTTGTTTATTTGAAGGAGCGACAAAAATGACCAAAATCGTACACACAGCACCTTTAATGCTACTTCTCTCGTGTTTTAGAATCATTTATTATTCATAATCCTCATATTTCTGCCTGCAGTTTGTGGGATTATAGAATAAGTGGTCAGCGGTGCAACAACAAATCAATTAGACAGTGATCCACTGATTTGTGCAATATTTTGATTGATCACATTTGTATAAAAGCATTCTGCAGAAAATGCACCATCTACAAGTACACTATGAAAAACCTATTTTTTGTGCTCATAGAATTCTGGGTTTTGATTTGCAAGTTCTTCAAAGTACATTGTACAAAGTCAACACACATGTGCTTCGATGCTTTTATTCATTTGCAGTATTTGTACACGACAAAGAACAGGATACCTCCACCTTCAACCAGCTGAACCTGAGCTGAAACTAGGTTTTGTTGGTGCGTGTCGCTCGGTAGAAAAACTGACAACGGGCCTTAATGAAGACCTTAACGTCAGACAGGAGTTTGGCTGCTTCTGGCAGCTGGAGAGTATCAGACCGTGAAGGGGGGAGCGGAGGGATGTTGGAGGGTCGAGAGAGAAGAAGAGGTCAGCGTCCCCCCCAAAGAGCCGCTCAGGTTTCAGTGCAGATGGACTCTAACGAGCATTGACCCGATTCAAAGTGAGGGAGACTCGCCGGTTTGAAACCACCACAGATGCAAATGTAATGAATGGATAAAGGTCAGGGCCACAGTGCGAATCAATTTTCTTCAGACGCTCCCTAAGAGGTTCCATTTTGGACGACAGCAACTTCAAAAGGCTCTGGCAGATTCACTCCAGAGGAAATACAAGGCAACAACTCATCCCAGCTGTGTTCCGAGGCCCAGTCGTGACGACACCATGCTTTAATCTGGACTGACGCACGACTGCACACGCTGTGTATTTCTGTCGAACCTGAAGGAATCACCGCTGCCGCTGCTTCACTCGCTCTATTGGGTGCTCATAGGTTCCATGTCCACCATCCTCATAGCATGAAGGGTCATCCTCCCGTGCCCACCACAGCGCACACAGACCTGTACGCAGACCGCGTGCCGCCATACACCATTTATGCCGCTGTACAAAACTCTTGATGCTTTTGATGTGGCAGCAAAGAGGATGAACAGACAGCATAGAGCAGGGGTGTCAAACATAGGGCCCGTGGGCCAGAACCCCCCCCCCCCCCCACCGCGAAAACCCCCCCAGCCCCCCAGAGGCTCAAATCCGGCCTGCAGGGATGATTTTGCAAAGTGTAAAAAAAAAAAAAAAAATGTAAACGGTGTCCTTGCTCTGCGATTGTTACATTGAGAAGAGACATTTTAATTGATCAAAACAGTTTGATTTTAATGACTTTATTGAAATATGTGGATGCGTGAAAGTAGAATCTAGGCTGTGGATGTGTGCACCAACATGCTGTGGACACAGATCCTCAGTAAACAGATCCGTGTGTGTAGGTATGAGTGGAGGTAGTAATAGAAAAGATGTCCGGCCTCCTGCTCTACATCTGTCACAGTTCTCCCAGACACGCACACACACACACACACACACACACACACACACACACACACACATCTATTTATCTCTTTGAGCCTGGCTCTCATCTAAAACCTGATCCTGTGATCCTGATTTTCTCTGTAAATCAGATCTTGTGAAGAAGGGTCCTACAGTGCTCCGTGGAATTTTTTTTTTTCAAGACTTCACTAAACTGCGACACTTCAGCCTTTGATGCTGAATGTCTCTATCAGCGAGATGAGCTCGGGGGACGGATGTGGATCAGACTTGCCGTTACAGGATCTTAAACTCTGGCACTAATTCTATGTTTTATTACAAGATCTTTTTTTTTTTTTTTTTTTTTTTTTTGTGTTTTAAATATGCTGGTGTTTTAAAGGTGCAGTGTGTAAGATCTGGTGACATCTAGAGGTGAAGTTACATGTTGTAACCATCACCTCGCCTTCCTGAGCATGCAGGAGAACCTATGGTAGCCGTCAGCTGTCATTAAAACTCAAGATGTTTACTATGTCCACTCTGGGCTACTTTAAAACATGGCGGCCCCCCTATAGAGGACCCCCTCCTCATGTAAATATACATTAATGGGCTCATTTAAGGGTCACGGAAAGAAATAAAGCATCCAGGTGATTATAAATTCATGAAAATGTCACTATGCAATCGTTTTGTAATATTTTTTTAGAAGTGACGACGTTTAGCGAAATATTACAGACGGTACCAAAATAAACCAGTTCTAGTGTGAGGGTTCAGTTTTCACTCAACCTGTGTTAAAGTGTGGGCTGGACTTTGGATCATAGAGGTCACAGACAGCTCTGTGAACATGAACTTAGAGCTCTGTTTGTCAAGTGTGGTCTGGTATATTTGAACCCCACCGTGTGTCTGCCGTCCCTATTTGAGAGTCTGGGTCTCTATGAAAGAGCGGCGCTTGTAGACGGCCTGAGTTCCTGAGGTCACCACGAGCCGAGCGGCCGACACGAACAAGTGGCTCTTGTAAAATGTGAGCCGGGGGAAGAAATGAGCTGTAATTGAATGTGAAACCATATGCTTCTTATTAGGTGGAGGAGAAAATGCTATTTTGTTTCCCATCCTGTTCAATCCAGTGTTGCCAGACTCCTCAGTCCATGTCATAAACAACGGGCCCTTCTTCAGTTTCCTTCTGATTGTGGACATGAAGCCAGCGACGAAGACCAGCCCCTAAAATGCTGTACGTCATCGTTTAAGACCAGAGAGGTTCCATATTCATTACTTGTGCTTTTATTGTTTTCTCCTCTATTCTTTTGGGATGCAGAGATGAACTGGCTAAAACTCTGTGCTAACAGTTTTCATGTGACTGCAGCAGATGTGCTAACGACGTTATCATCGTATTAGAGTCGACAAGAGGCCCCCGACTCTCTGCCCCGCTAAGTGATGGTGCCCCGCTAATCACACAGTTTCCTTTTTAAAGGTGCAGCGTGTACGATGTGGTGACACCTACAGGTGAAGTTGTACCCATCACCTCACCTTCACCCCTTCTGAGCCTGCAGCAGGAACTATGAAAGACAAGGACGTGTTCCTCGTAAATTCCTGTTGTAAAATCACGAAAATGTGAGTGTGTAATTTGTGAACACATAAAGTGACATAATGACAGACACCTTACACACTGCACCTTTAACTTGCCGAACGCGCAGGTGGCTGCGTGAATCGGATGTTTTGGGCCGTTAGTCACCAGAACCTTCTCTAAATAAAATCCCGGCTCCCGAACTCTTCGGTCCTGGGATCTGGAGTCTCAGGCGGCCTGCGGGTTTCTCACCTCGGTGCTTCATGCTTGCTTTAGATTGCGAGGCGTCGGTTGAGTGAAGCGCTTTGATTTTTCAAGACGTTTACACGTTGTATGCTGCGAAGAGGAGGTGGGCTCCGGTAGAATAATACATTTGATCAACCAGACGGCAGAATATTAAGTTACGGAACATTTCCCCCTGACTTGACTTCGTGGTTAGGAGCTGGTTGTGCCCTCGGACGTTAGAGCAGACCTGGGCAAGTCGTGGCCCGCGGGCCACATCCGGACCACACCGCTGTGCAATGTGGCCCGTGGTGTCGAGTACGAGCTCTACTGTTTTATACATGAAGCTAGAAAAAATAGCCCAAATGTTTGTATACTTTTACTTTGAAATTACTATTATTATAACAATAAAGAATAGCCCGTAAGATGTTTTCAATAATTGAACTGAATTACAGGTCTTGATAGAACAAAGTTTGTTCGGCCCCCAGTAACAGTCTGGGTTTCTTATGTGTTTTCTTTNCCCCCCCCCCACACACACACACACACACACACACCCACCCTGGGGACATAATTGCCCACTCCTGCCCTAGAGAGTGAAATCCAGTTGCTGGTATAAGTGACTCTTTGTTCCTGCCATTGAGAAAATGAGTTTTCTGACCCTCGGTCTAAAGCCACAGTCTGTAGTTCGAAGCCTGACCCTGGGCGTCAAACACCATCGCGTGAAGCCAGAGCTTCGTGATCAAAGGTCGGGATGTGTGTTTTAACCCCGGGGTCCTGAAACACTGTGGCGTCTGTATCATGTGACCTCTCAACTCCAAACAAGGCCAATCCGCCTCCTTCCAGGGCCATTATCTGATTCTCCCCCTCCGTGCAGTCTCGCACAGGAAATGCCAACTTAACCAGCAGCGGCCATGTTGTGTATTTAACAAGGATTTAAATCTTGGCAAATTGTCACTTTTCTCTAAACAGTGTGCACCGCTGTCCATTGTCTGTTTAGTCTGGACAAAAGCAGCAGTGTTGCAGTGTTGATATCTCTCAGGATGTAAATTCTCACTTTGCGGAAAAAAAGAATACAGTTTATTCAGACTTAAGTAAACGAAGACTTTGCTTTCACCGCCTGCTCGACCCTCGAGCGCCCATGTGTCAAACCTGTGGCCCGGGGGCCAAATGTGGCCCGCGGGATCACTTGATGTGGCCCCGCCGGAGCTCAAAGGCTTACGATTGCCTGAAAATAAAAGTCTAAAACATACATTGCCCACGCACTCTTGTGAATTACATGCTACTGTTTATGTGCAGCAATATATTTAGAGTGTTTACCTTTTCACCTGTATTTAAATGTATATACAACATTTGTAACGACATGCTAATCAAGTACGAAGATAGTTATTTTACAATATGTTAAAGATACAGTGTGTGACATTACAACAGGTTCTCCCGCCTGCTCAGAAGGGTGAGGGTGAGGTGATGGATACAACATGCTACTTCACCTCTAGAGGTCACCAAATCTCACACACTGCACCTTTTTATAATCAAACGTGAGGACCGTTATCTCGCTATATGCGAACTAGTAATTACATTTTCGTCCCACAATTCAAGCCGGCCCCTCGAGAGCCGCCATGATGCCGATGTGGCCCTCGGTGTAAATGAGTGCGTCACCTCTGCTCTGTCGTCTTGTTTGTGTGAAACTCAAACAAAGCCGGCGTCACCTTGCATACCTTCGCGCGCTGTGGTCGCTTCGCGTCCGCACCGTCGCCAATCATTGTCAGAGGAAAACAGCGGCGCTGAGCGTCCGCTCATTGTGCCGCCGCGCAGACGAAACTGCGAAGCTTCCAATCCGCTAAGTCGACTCTCCCCGTCAACAAGCGAGCGGGGTGGGTTTGCCTCGGAGAGGTGCGAGACGGGGCGCGGGCAGAAAAACAGGTTCCCGGTGATAAATAGCAGGCCCCGGTTTGGAGAGTGTCTCCTTTCTGACAGAGGATCGGGCTTTGTCTTGAAACGTGAGATGAGCCTCCTGCAGCCACTGCCAGCTTCTCAGGGGCTCTGACTCTTTAACAGGACAGAGAGAGAGAGAGAGAGAGAGAGAGAGAGAGAGACGGGTGGAGAGGGAAAGATTTATGTTACGGGGGAGATGCCTGGAGGTAACATGGAGGGATAAAGAGATTTGAGTCGCTGTCGCTGTCTGTTAAAGGGAGTTACCGTTCGATTAGAGCCTCGGTCAAGGATATTCTGATGACTGCGAGCGTCGGCACGACGAGACGCCTCGTGGCCCTTTGGGACACGGTGTGATTTGCGCCGAGCTCACACCGGGTATGAGTCACGCACCGGGGCGCTTTCAGGGCGCAGGGGTGCCCCTGTTGTGTCCAAGCCAGGGATTCTCAACTGGTGGGTCGTGACCCAAAAGTGGATTTTTATGCATTGGAGTGCTGTCTGTTTACACTCCTTTTTAAAGGTGCAGTGTGTGAGATTTGGTGACCTCTACTGGTGAAGTTGCATGTCGTATCCATCACCTCACCCTCGCCCTTCTGAACGTGCAGGAGAACTGAGAGTAGACTTCAGTTGTCGTTAAAACTCAAATGATACGCCCACTGTGGGCTACCGTAAAAACATGGCGGCCCCCATAGAGAGGACCCACTCCTCAGGTAAATATACATTAAAGGTGCAGTGTGTAAGATCTCTGCCTTTTTTGTCACTTCACTTCTAAATATAATTACATGTTGACATTTTCATGAAAATCATGATATTTTTAGAATTTTTCCCATTACATTTTTAATAAGTCCATTAGTGTGTATTTCCATGAGGAGTGGGTCCTCTCGAGGGGGGCCGCCATGTTTTTAGAGTAGCCCAGAGTGGACACACTAAACATATTTTGAGTTTGAATGACAACTGAAGTCTTCATAGGTTCTCCTGCATGTTCAGAAGGGTGAAGGTGAGGTGATGGATACAACATGCAACTTCACCTCTTAATGTCACCAGATGTTACACACTGCACCTTTAAGGGGGGGGGGGGGGGGGGGGGGATCCTGTGCTTTTATTTTGAAGAGGATTTTTTGAGTGCCATCTATTCACACTCCTTAACAGTAGGTGGTGACGATGCCCTGTGATGCTAATAGACACCCGCCATTTCACAGGTAGAAGTTACACAGTATGTTTTCATATGCTAATTGATCATGCTGATTTGGGTCGGGGCCCAACATGAAGAGGTGATTGTGGGGCCCAAAGCCAGACCAGTTGAGAACCACTGGCCTAAGGGACTCAAACCAACGTCCAGTGGTCACAGTGTCGACAATATCATGGCAGTAACCCGCACAATATTATCATCAAACGTCCGCATGTCACTTTTAGATCTCCACAGGTTTCATGTCTTGATTCAATTTGAGCGGCGCCATCCGGCGAGCTGTTTCTCTGTGAAGGTTACGGCTCAGTGACTTTACGGCGCCGACTGTCCTCTGAGCTCCAACCTGCAAATAACTGATCGCAGAGATGATAGACTTTTCGTGAGCTCGTATCTAAACCGTGGAATCGATCACTGTCACAGATAAAACAAGCGCTGAGCCTGAAATGAGCAGTTTTCACTTGAATTTATTGCTTTTCTTCCCCTTTTGTCTGTAAAAGATTCTCCAGTGTGGTAAAAATCCCCCTTTAAAATAAGCCTGACTAATCGAAAGACGGAGACAGATTAAAGGGCTTTGAAGACCCTCCCCCCTCCTTCCTTCTCTTTTTCAAACCCTTAATGTATGTTATGAGAAAGTGGGAATTCCACAGCCTCATATTTCAACCCTGAATTGCACTTTTACCCTTTTTAAACACCTAATGGTTGCAGCCCAAGTAGCCCATTACTGGAGACAGGAGACGTATTGTCAAGCTAACATTTATCTTGCTGTTATGAGAATTTGAATTATTACGGAAACTCTCAAGTGTCCTTATATCTCCCACTTTTTGGTCACAGACTAGTTTTCAGTCGGCCGCGAGCCTTTAGATGGGACAAAAAAGTTAAGAAAAATAAAATCCTGTGCTTTTATTTCCAGTCCAATTTTTTTTTTTTTTTAAAGAAAGAAATATTTTAAATGCCATCTGTTCCCACTCCATAGCAGTAGGTGGCGATGGCGCCCTGTAATGCTAATGGAGGTAGATAGGAGAAAACCGGCAACGTTTGTTTTCATATGCTAATTGACGACGCCGGCGACTTTAAATGTGGAGTTTCTCGTATCGAGGACATGGTATTACCTTAAGACTTTCCTATTTGCCTTCTATTTTTTTTTTTCTGTTAACATACTGTGATATTCTTTACTATCTCAGGTTCAAACTGTACCATATTTTAAATGAGTCAGTTTGAGAACTTGGGTTCAGAGGTGATGGTGGATCCCAAAACCGGACTAGTTGAGAACCACTGCTCTAGATCTGGTTTCCTCACTAACAAGTAGGTGAAGGGTGTAGTTCACCTGATCCTCTCTGTGTGTCACTGATGAATGCGGATGACTGGTGACGAGCTTGTTTTGGCTCATAAGCGTCGGTGTCGGTGTCAAAGTACTTGGACTTCGTATTCCACACCGCCACAGAAACGCCTTTCATCCACTAGGGCTCAGAATGTGTTGAATACACACATTTAGCATTTGTTTGCTCGTTCCTCGTGAGATGCTCTTCAGCTCAGCTCAGGGGCGTGTGACTCATTGTGGTTCATTTTAATGTGTTTTCCTTTAAACCTTGATTTGCTTTTTGTTTGCTCTGGTTAAAAGCACTTACCGTGTTTACCCCCCACGTGTCATCCAGACACAGGCAGAGTGGAGCACTTACAATCTGTCTGAAGCAGCTGTGGGAGGTTCAGACGGTGTCTGTCGGGCATCCCGGCAGGTGGGAGTGCATGTGGTCTCCTGGGCTCGTTAGTATCACCCATCTAGAGGTAGAAGAATGCACAGGCTGTGAGCTCGCGGCCTCAAGAAGACCGTGATCATCCGGTGAGACCAAATGCCGACTCAGCAGGAATCCTCGAAGGCCCCAGTGGAGTGTGAGTCACCTGGGCTGTGAGCTGACGGTACATCTCATGGGCAGCGCCAGGAAAGGCTGATTGTCAGTGGAGGATGACTGAATTATGACATGTCTGGAAGTATGAGTCAACACTCTTATTATTGTGTTTAGTCGTGCATGCAAATACATTATCTATCTAAACAGCGTGGGAATACGACGTCTTAGTGCCATGAGTCACTGGCTTGCAGGCGTAATCACCGGCAACGGTTGGATGACTGATGAGCAATTAACACATTGGCCATGTTCAAACACAGAAACACGTCCACCGATTGCATGCGATTCTCTCGTTTGTATCAGTGATCCTGAATCCTGCCTGTAGCAGAGTAGCCAACTCTCGGCAACTCTGCATGGACTCAGCCGGCAGCAAGTGGAGTGAATAGTTGACATGCTTGCGGTAGTGGCGCTGACATGATGTTGAATAGTTATGTCACTGTCAACTGTGATCGCTATCTTTTCAGTTTCAGTTTTAGTCTCGTGAGTCCGCTCACCTTTGGCAAATTGAAGGGCACATAACTCCCTCTGCAAAGGCCAAACAATTCAGTCTTTGGCTCAAAACAGAGGATAATAGGAAACATATTGTTGAAAACAATATGAGAAAACTCCTGAAAGTCGCAGTGTGTGTGGTGAGGTTGCATGTTGCATCCATCACCTCGCTCTCACCCTTCTGAACGTGTAGGTTCAGCTGTCATTAAGACTCAAAGGATGTTTAGTATGTCCGCTCGGGGTTACTGTGAAAACATGGCGGCCCCCATGGGAGGACCCGCTCCTCATGTAAATATACATTAAAGGGCTCATTTTAGGGTTAATGTAAAAAGCAAGTCATAGATACAGATCATTATACAATGGTGAAATATCTGTATATATTTGTTTTGCAATTCTATTTCAATAAATAGAAGGGACAAAAATGTACCGAAACAACGTGCAACTTCACAAATAGTTACAAATCTTACACACTGCACCTTTAAATATCACCAATGATTATAACTTCATATCTTCTGTTCATGTCTGGATTGAACCATCGCGACAGCACCAGCCAAAATCACCCCCACCCCTGTGGCATTTTGTCCATGGTGTGTGTTTGCATGTGTGTGTGTGTGTGTGTGTGTCTCTCCCATCCCACTCTGAGCCCGCCGTCCTCCATGCTAATGCAGAGAAGGATCTTTAGTAGAAACCACTGTAGAGCGCTCATTCAAGGAGATTCAGGGGGGTG
>JAFBJT010002209.1:60744-63244 GCA_016785325.1 Chascanopsetta lugubris
GACTGTGTTTAATGTGTGTGTGTGTGTGTGTGTGTGTGTGTGTGTGTGTGTGTGTGTGTGTGCAGGACTTTGCGTACCACGGCCTGGCGGCGTTCTTCTACCTGAGCGCCGGCGTGGATCTGGCTTTCATCACCATTTTGAAGAAGGAGATCGTCGGCCAGTTCAAACTCTACCAGATCGATATCGCTGCTGTGGTGAGAACTGATCACATGATCAATAATCAATAACTGCAGTTTTATAATCCGTAAGAATCAATCGCAGCAGTTTCATAATCAATGATAATCAATATTAGGGTTTTTAGAATGTATAATCCAATAATCCATCATCAATAGCGGTAGTTAAATGATTACCAATCAATAACTGCAGTGCAGTAATCAATACATGCATTACTGATCATCAATATCTGCAATTACTGTGAGAACTGTTAATGATCAATGACTGCATTGCATTAATCGATAACTAATAATAAAAAACAAGTCGTTCATCATCAACATTGATTGATAATCGGTCGTCAATAACTTGCGGTGAAGTAATTACTCATCAAGAAAAGATCCGGACGACATCAAACTGCTCTGACAATTAAAGGAGCAGTTCAACATTTTACTGATGTCACAGCAAGATGTGTGTGTTACCACACAGGCTAAAGTGATGAACTGTGTGTGTGTGTGTGTGTGTGTGTGTGTGTGTGTGTGTGTGTGTGTGTGTGTGTGTTTCAGGTGTTTGCCTTCTTGGCCACATTCCTCTACTTCATCCACACCATCCTGTCTGCCATCCGATGGAAGCACTTCTGAGAAGCCACGCCCACTCACCGACCTGCTCCCCCTCCTGTGTGTGTGTGTGTGAGTGAGTGAGAGAGTGGGAGAGCGAGCGAGAGAGAGAGAGTTTGACCTTTGACCTTTTCGCAGTTAGAATGGAGTAAGTGGAGCTTTGAAGAAGAGGAGGAAACAAATCAAGGCATTAATCATCAACCAAAGTAACTTTGTTGTTGTTGTTTTTTTTACCCCACATTATTTTAGTTTTCTACTCTTCCAACTCTTTCTGGTGTTGAGCCTTTGCAACAAATACTTATCATCAGTAAAGAATCGGAATATTCAGAGAATCAGATTCAACTGCAAAAGACGTGGTTTCCATGGTGACAAGGCTGCCAAACGGAGTTAAAGGAACAGTTGAAAAGTTAAAGGAACAGTTGAAAAGTTTTGATACGAGTGGATTTTATTGTTTTTGGAGAAAGTGAGAAATGTGGAATATCGAGGCGAGCGTCTGTGTTTTAGCACCGACTCATCTACACGCTGACACAGACAGGATCCTAAGAGACGTCAGACTGAATTTCAGAATAAAAGCTTCACTCTGTGCATCTGTTGTTTCAAGGCAGGGGAGAGGATTGTCTTTGTGATAGAGTTGAACCAATACAAGGATATCAATTGAGTTTACAGTTGTTTTTGTGGCATAAATTCATCAAAGTATCGTTTTCTCACAGTATCAACGTCCATCTGCAGTTACGTTTAGAATTTTTTTAAAGTACAAATCCTTTTTTTTGTGGTGTAGAATTAGACCCAGTGATCAGAACCAATGTGCTTTGAATAAAGTTTTGTATTCTCCAAATGATGAAATGAAGTGTAAATGTAAAACATGATGAGTCATCGTTTTAATCGCAAAAAACATTAATCTTTGTGTGCAGTGCAGACTAGGTCGAACACACACATACACACACACACACACACACACACACAGCGGGTAAATATTGACTTCATTCTTTTTAACTTTGACTTCATTTAAAGCCGATAAGATGAATTGATGTGAAAGAGAAGGAAGATAAATAACGGAGGGACTGTAAACATAGATGACATCACCCTGAGAAATGAAACTACTAGTTTTGTAGTCGCCCCCTTGTGGTCGGCCGAAGTATAAGTCACAAGCTCTGTGACTGATACTCATTCTTACAACAAAGATTTTTGGCTTTGATTTCTATGATGTATCAAAAAAGAATAGCAAATACATCTTAAATAATAATCTAATATAAAAGTCAAAAATATAAACATTTCTATGTCCAAGGTTCTACGTGGTCTTGCTCCGCCCCCCGTCAATCACTTTATGGAACAGAGCAATCACTTGTGTTACAGCAGGACTACCACAAGGGGGAGCAGTCTCAATTCGCTCAAACATTCAACCTGACAGATTCTGAGGGGGGAGAAAAGGCTCCGCCCCCTAAATCTGTATGAGTTGGTCAGTTTAGAGGTAAAACATGAATTATCAAATTTGTCCAAAAAAAGGAAGTTGAAGGATTTTGGACAGATCTACACTTTATTTACTTTTTGTTTTGAGACAGTTTCACAGAAAATGTCGAATACGCTCGACTTGAACATTCGACAAAGTGCGAGTCTTTGTTGCGGTGAATCTGGAGGACGACCATCTCAACAACTCCCACGATCGGACAAAGAGAAGATTCCACGTCCACGCAGACGGTTCCGCGCCCCCTGCTTGTATCGCTCCACTCCTCTGG
>JAFBJT010002209.1:68244-76013 GCA_016785325.1 Chascanopsetta lugubris
AAAGGGCCTCGTCTCGGAGTGACTGGCGTGCGCTGTGGCGGCGGCGGCGGCGGCGGCGGCGCTGGGAGATGGCGTGGCGTGTCACAGCGGCAGAAAGGAAGAATCATGGAAATGTATCTGTGTCGTGGATGCTTCATTAACGTTTGGGAGGATAAAAATATCTCTGTGCCTCTGGGAGGATGAGGAGGGGAGATGGGGGGGGGGGGGGGGGGGTGGATGAAAGGAGGATAGGATGCAAGAGATTTTCTTTGTCTCTGCAATCCAACGCGGCGGCGGCGGCGGCGGCGGCGGCGGCGGCGGCGTTCCGACTCAAACTTCCAGGCGAAATGTGACAAAAGGTGTGAAAGGCGCGCTGACGTCAGCCTCTCCTGACATCCGGATATATCTCCCCCCTCCCCCTCCTCCCCCTCCTCCTCCTTCCTCACAACCACAACACCACAAACAGCTCAGTGCAACAACACATGACAAGGTGTGACCTCTAGGTGGCGACTGTGAGTCGTCGGGTAGCGCCGTGCTGTTTTTATCATCCAGTCGTTGTGCGCTACATCCCACGTGACGACAGCGTGTTTATAATATGGCGCCTGTCTCTTAAAGGTACAGTTCGTCAATCACATGTAGTAAACGATCCACTGACTCAGTACTGTAGCTTCATTTACTAATATTGGAAATGATGAAAGCTGAGGCCAATGTGAGTTGGCAATACAAATCATTTGGATTTTATGTAGTTAGTAGTCTAGTCAGCATATTTAAATTATTACCTGTATATTTGTACATATTTTTTAATTATTTATTTTACTATATTATTCATCTTTTTGTTGATATATTCATATATATATATATATATATATATATATGTGTGTATATACACACACACACAATATTTTCATATTTAAAAATATATATTGATATTTATTATTCATCTATCTATTTATATATATTTAATCAATTTCATTTTTTAAAATATCTATCTATTTTTTATATAATGTTGATGTATATAATATATAATATATTTCCAGTGATTTAAAGTAATTGTACACACATGTAACACATCTGCAAAGATAAAAGCCAATAGCAATATTTCTTTTATACGCTTACATTTAGACTCCATTTTGTTTCATATTATCATTGTGATGAAAAGCCTTTTCATCTTGTCTTAACACGCTTCATCACTGCAGCTAAATCGAATCAAATGACCTTTAACCACGACTGAACCGACTCTGCTCTGACTCACATCCATTATCATTATTATCACTCTCCAAACCACAGTGCGATGAAAAGTTGTTTCCTGGAATCAACAAAAACAGGATATGATATTGATGGGTTTCTAACCCCCGGAGTCTTCACATCACAGTTCATATATATATATATATACAAACTATGATTAATTTCATTCTTGTTAACATCTGGGAGCCGGAAGCTGCTCTGCCTGGAGATGACGGACGTGTAATCCTGCGAAACCACAGCTTTTCATCTTCGCTTTCATCTTCACAACAAAGATTTATCGTCATCAGCAGCTTCGCGCCACGTTAGCCGCTTCTTCACGTTTATGGTTTTTATGCTTCGCTAATCTGACGAGCCGCGCCACCAAAATTTGGAACTACTCCTAACTATGCTAACACTAGCATGCACGTCTTCCTGAAGAGGCCACGCCCCTTAATCACACACAGTTTCATAGCTATGAGCGAGTTAGAATAAAATCCCCCCCCCTACAGTCGCCATGGTAACAAATGTGACTGAACAGCAGTTTGTACCAGTCGTTTTAACATGGGAGTCTATGGGGAATTGCCTCAAGTGGCCACTCTGTGAACTGCAAGTTTTACAAAGTTAGATTTTTTTATTTGCCTATTGATGATTGATTATTTAACATAGTCACACTTTTAGCCCATTGCCTCCCAAGCTGCCTGTTCAGGGGACACTTATGACATCATAAGTTGACGGTTGCCTGATGTAAACAAAGGGAAACGACTTGACTGACGCCTGCGGACTCGTGGACCGGTGATCGGGTGCAGGGCGGTTACTGACTAGCTTGCGTTAGCTTGGCGGCGCGGCGGAGTGGATGCTAACGGATGAGGGACTTGGAGTGGACGTTGTTTTTTTCGGAGACTGCGTGACAGCACGCTTCTCTCGTATGGTTTGGCGGACGGCCGCTGTCACCGCCGGGTCACCGAGTCACCCGGGTTTGTCCCAGAATAAACAGCAGGGCTTTGGTTTGATTAGAGGAAGCACGGCGGAATGTGTGTGTGTGTGCGTGCGTGTGTGTGTGTGTGTGTGTGTGTGTGTTTATGTAAACTCTCCATAACTCGCTCCGGCCTTTTCTGCTCACGCTCCGACACAGCACCTTCCATTTCTGTTTTTCTCCTTCTGACCCTCTCTTCCTGCATCTCTGCACAACACATCTGCTCTCTCTCTCTCGCTCTCTCTCTCTCTCTCTCTCTCTCTCTCTCTCTCTCTCTCTCTCTCGCTCTGGTTTTAGTCACGACGACCATCTGGTCTTCTCCTGCAGCCACGATGAACCGTTTGCCATTTAGAATTTAGATTAAGCAGAAGGCCGCTCCGGTGACGGGGATGAACTGACTCCCCCTCTCTCTCTCTCTCTCTCCCTCACTCTCTCCGTGTGTGTGTGTGTGTGTGTGGTACATGCAGCTGTTCATATTCATGCAGCTATTCATGCATACGGTCAAAGACATCACGGGTCCGTGTGCAGGCGAGCAGGAGGTTTTCACCACGTATGCGTCGAATCACAGAAGGTCAAAGATTCCACTGCAGCAGACGTCACCTCCGTCACGCCTCTCTGTCTGTCTGTCTGTCTGTCTGTCTGTCTGTCTGTTTGTTTGTTTGTTTGTTTGTTTGTTCACGAGGAGGATTTTGCTAATTAGATCCCCACAAGTCTTAAGGAGAATAGATGGAGAAAACAAAAACAAAACAATTCAAATGGTCTGAACTGTAGATTCTAAACAGGAAGTAACAAAAACGACAGGTGGATGCTGCCCATACACACCAGTGATCGATGATATTCTTAGTATTAATTATAATATTATATAAGGAATATAAGTTTAAATGACAGTATATAACGTATAAAAAAGAACTATATGTAGATCATATACATATTTATATACTTACATTGAAAGTCTAATGTCTAGTTTAAACATGTTCCTGTGGACGACTCGCGCTGTTCTTCCTAACCCTACGTATTTTTGTTAACGCTGTCAAATGAGGGCCTGAAGGGGGCGGAGCTACAGAGGCAGAGCTGAGTGTCGGACAAAGCGAAAGGGGATTAGCTCCAGTTTTAATTCCGAGTCCAGCTGCTGATTTTTTCGTCCTCTCGATCCTCTCTCTCTCTCGCTCGCTCGCTCGCTGACTGCTGTTTTTTCCGCTGCCCTACACCCGGGGCCAGGAAGCGTGTCCATGGCGACAGCAGGAAGTAAAGCCCCATCCTTTGTCAGAGGCTGCAGCCCCTTCAAACATCCCATTTTCCTCGTGTAGCCGAGACGCCAAAGCTCAGAACATAAGGCTGGAATGAAAGATGGCCGCTGCATCTCCACATCCTCCTCTACACACTGTGTACAGCGGGCCGCCATTTTCCACTTTTGTCGTCATTCAAACAACAACGAAAAACCAAAATCTTGCACACAGGACCTTTAACCAAAAACGAGTCATCATCTAACAACCAGAACACAGTCAAACCATTAGATCTTTGGTCTTTGCCCAACCACAAACATGGAGGAGGAGGGACCTCGGCCTCTACTGAAATAATGACAAAAATACTACGTACAAGCCCTTTAACAACAACAATCATCTAACGAGCAGAAATGACCAAAAACTTTACAATATTATAGTTGACTTTGGTTTTAAAGGGATAGTCTTTCCAATAGAAATGGAAAATAGTGTCACTGAAATCCTACAGACTGCACCTTTAATGGAAAAGAGTAACACTTACACAACCTAAAAAAAACTAAAACAGTTAAATATCATACTTTATCTTTGTCTTTGCTCGATTTACTAAGACGGGAGGACGTTTGCTTTGTGACCTATACTGCAGCCAGCCAACAGGGGGCGACGTGGATATTTTGGCTTCACTTTCTAATCCACTTCTTCGTCCTTTCACAAAACCTTTTCTAAATAAAATTGTTGGACCAAAAAATAAGGCGTTGAAAAATAAACAGAACAAGATTTCGGTTGCCACGGGTTGCTCATGGTTGAGTTGGCGCTAACGTTAGCGTAGCTCGTTTCCTCGCCTGGTTGAAGGATTTTGACGAGCGGAGATCAGATTGGATCAAAGGCAGAAACTAAATCCGGATTCCATCTGTTATTATTTTTGTCTGTTTTGGTCACGAATCACAGATTGAATATGAAAAATAAAGTTCCATTCTTAAACGTACCCTCACTCCCACTCTCTCTCCACTCTCTCTCTCTCTCTCTCTCTCGCTCTCTCTGACCTTTCTCCTCTGGTTCGACGCAAACTCCTGCCAAAAAACTGAGGGGCATCTGTATGCAGGACACATCCACTCGGAGCCCACAGTGTGTGTGTGTGTGTGTGTGTGTGTGTGTGTGTGTGTGTGTGTGTGTGTGTGCGTGTGTGTTGCTCGGGGGGATTGATTGTTGCCTCTGCCTACACACACACTCTGCACTGATTCTGCTTCTCTGTAGCTCCGAGAGGAAACATGTAAACATGTAAACAAATAAATAAATAAACTCACGTGGGGTTGATGTTTAAAGTAAATACGAATTACAATTCAGTTACCACACACAACATGTGGATTTTAGATTAAGAAAAACAGAACATGCTCATACTGCACCCGACCAGCAGGGGGTGATCAAATTGGTTGAAATACCTGCCATGTCGGCCATCTTTGTTTACAGCTGATGAAATGACGAAACACAAACGATTTCTTAAAGGTGGAACCTTTCACAGAGGTGGAATTATTAGTGAGGGAGTTCCTGCGGCTGACATCCCAGCCGAAAACCGAAACATGGTAACCATGGTTACCTCAAGAGGATCAGCGTAAATGCTCTCACCTTATGGCCACTGCAAGTAAACGCCCCTTTGTCCTGTCCACTTCCTGTTAGAGAAACAGAGCACAGAAGAAGAGATCAATCTGCGGGTTCCACCTTTAGTCTCCTCTCTGCAGATCATCATGGTCCAATCACACTTTTTTGAAATATTTTTCTATCAAAGGTCCAGTGTGTAAGAATTTATTTGTATTTATGTTTATATTTATAGATCAGGAGCGGGTCCCCTTCGCGGAGGCGGCCATCTTTTTTAGTTCAACCCAGAGTCCTATGTATATACGTATATATAACATTATAACCTATATAACCAGGTGAGGAGTAACATGCAACTTCACCACTAGATGCCACCACACCCTATAGACGCTACGCCTTCGACGAGCCTCGACCTTTGCTGTAGCGCCACCCGGAGGTCGCGGTGGTATTGAAACCAAAACCTCTCCCTCTTGTCTCGCGAAAAAACTCGGGCCAACTTGTATCTCGATCTATTTATACCTTCTATTTATTGATACGCGGTGTCACTCGGGGCGTTTTAAATAAAGCTGTGAGCCCGAGCGAAGGAGGCGGAGTCAGATCAGAGGGAGAGAAATAAATTTAACCACAAACCAGATGAAGAAACGGGAAATAAAGAGCTCTATTTTTACACTCGGCAAATCTTCTTTTCCTCCTCAATGAAAAATGGGCCAGTGGCCTATATTCTGCCGCGCTGCTTCTCCCCAGATTAGCGCTTCCTCCTCTCCTCCGTCTCTCTCTCTCTCTCTCTCGCTCACCCTCTCTCTCTCTCTCTCTCTCTCGCTCACCCTCTCTCTCTCTCTCCCCCGCTCGCCCTCTCTCTCGCTCTGGGCTTTTGAACTGATAAGTGCTGGCAGTGCTCGCTGCCTCGTTGGACACGAGGCCGTCTGGAAGGAAAAGGCTGAGTTCCAGCGCGCCCCCCCCCCCATACCCCCACCCCCATCGCCCCCCCCCCACCCTCCCCCCTTCTCCCACTCTCTCATCCCATAATCCCCGAGCGCGGTATCGTTCCCTCTGCTCGCTCTTTTCTTCGTCCAGCCCTCTTCCTCCCTGTGGCGGCCGTGGAGGGGGGAGAAACGGGAGCAGCAGTGGAACCCGGGCGAGTGACCGGGCGGGGGGGGGGGGGGGGGGGGGCGGGGGGGAAATTTGTTGGGGGGGGGGGGGGGGAAGGGGTGGCGTCGGACGGTCAATTTGTTGGGAGGGAGCGGGCGAACAAGGTAACGCAACAATGGAGAGAGAGAGAGAGAGAGAGGACGTTTGATTTGCCGCGTGCAGGCGGCCGATGTTCCCGCGCCACAGACGCACCAAAGTCAGATTAGCGCAGATAAAGGTGAGCAATCAATCGTAATGCCCTCACCGGCGACGCCCCGGCCAAAAACGATGATGTCATCGTCAAGGCCCGCCCTCTGCTGGAGACTTTAGAGGACAGCGGAACACGGGAAGGGACACATAGAGGCTAAAAGAGGCCGTTTTTGACAAGAGTGGTGGATTCCGGATACAGATGTACGTGTGCGAATGATATATTATGGGATTGACCTTTAGAGGGCAGCAAACAGTCGGGTAATATGGTGAAAGATCGAGACTATGTCCTATGTCTATGTCTATGACTATGTCGAGACTAATTCCGTCCGTTTAATATTATATTATTATTATTAATTTACTTTTGGAAACCGTTTATCGCATTTACATAAGGAGAAGAAAAAAACGTTGCCTTGTGAACGCGACATCTCAGGCAAACTTCAAGAGAGTCTTACCAAATTTGGTTTCAACGTCCGCTTGGACGCGCGGATGAGCCGATTCGATTTTGGCGACGACAGGTCAAAGGTCAAGGTCAGTGTGACCTCGCAAGCCGTTACGTTTTTGCCTGAAGAGCGTGAAACTCAACTGACTGATAAGGTGATCATTCTAATGTGATTAATGGTGATAATGTTTTGTTGCATGAGAAACTTAAGTATGAGCATGTGTGGGCTGGAGAGAGAGAGGGGGAGAGAGAGAGAGAGAGAGAGAGAGAGAGAGAGAAAAGATGAGAATCAAATGTTACATTATGTCAGTGAATCTGCTGCAGCGACTTTCTGACTCGAGAAGATGTTGTTTTTTTTCGGAGGCAGACTTTTGCTACGACCTGCAACTGCCTGCGATGCCGCCTCCCACTCTCTCGTCCCTCATGGAAACCGAAAATAGAGAGAAAGAGAGAGGGGGGGGGCGGTGGAGGTGGGGGTGGGGGGGGCAGAAGAATGGAATACAGAAGGAGAAGAGATTTATTCGGAGGGATACGATTTCAGATGGCTCGCACTGCGGTAAATCATCTCGTCTTTTGGAACAGCCGAGGAGAGGAGGCCGAGTAGATTTCGGGGTGAGCTTTTTTTGTGGGCGGTTTCAAGATGGAGAGTGGGCGGAGCCTCCCACTCTGTTTCACAGTCCATCTGAGTGAAAGTGAGAAAATATAGCGAGGCTCGGAAAGGTCAGCCAGGATCTGATGAGACATTTAATGAAGGAGACAAACTCCGCTCGTGTTCGCCCACCAAAGAAGAAGAAGGAGTAAAGGGACATGCCGACAATTTCAGAGCACCGATTTGGGCCCTTTGGTGCAGTGCAGCGCCCCCTGGCTTCCGTTCTTCCTGGGACACTATTTTACCGGGAACTTAAAGATGGTCTCGACTTACTTTTTCAAGAATGACGCAAAATGAATAAATAAATAAACATGAAAATAAATTCATGAATTAATTGAATTAAAAAAAAAAATTCAGGTG
>JAFBJT010002209.1:77500-98666 GCA_016785325.1 Chascanopsetta lugubris
TAACGTGGGAGTCTACGGCGATTGGCTCGCTTTGGGAGCGCAGCCTCTAGTGGCCGCCCTGTGAACTGCACGTTTTTCCACTTGGCCTCATCCGTCGCGCTAAAATTACAGACAAGCCCTCAGCAGTCTCCACTCTGAAGCCCTGGTGTTCGTGGAAAAAACAAAAAAAAACAAACTCCCACCATATTCTACTTAAATCTGATGCAGTGGACCTTTAATCCATCTCTCTTTGTACAGGCGGTGGTTTCTGTGGTCTGATACAAGCCTTTATGAGGCCAGTTCAAAATGTGAGTTGTCGCAGTCTTGTCCTCCGGGGCTTCTGCAGTCAGACTCACAAAAAGCTGTTTATGCCTCCGACAGAATTGGACTTTTTGTAGATGAGAGCTGAGCGGAGGCCTTTGTGTCTGCTGCACGTCGCTGGATAACTCCGCTCTTTGTCGCCGCCGCCGTGATTGATGGCGTTCAAAGTTTCGCACAGACAACACGGGGGTCCACTGTGACTCGGTGGCACTGCTGCGTGCTCCGGTCGACTGTGGGGGGCTTTCAAGGCGTGGAAGCGAAGAGAGAGTTTAATGATGTAATGTATCTGGTGGCACTTTTCAGAGTGGTGCGTGAAAAGACAGGAGTGAGAAAGGGAGAGTGTGATAATTATCATGTGGGAGAATTCTCACCTGCTGGTGGAGAAAGAGGCTCGAGATGTATTTGTGTCTCAGGTGAATGTTAGTGCTGGCTCCTACAATGGCATTAAAGGTGCAGTGTGCAAGATTTGGATACGTTAGCACAAGAAAATCCAATTTTGTGTTCCATCCATTTTCAAAAACAGCCTAGGGGTAACGGTGCTTAGCATCACTTGAGCCCCCCCCCCCCCCCCCCCCCCCCCCCCCCACCCCACCACCCACCCCCCCCCCAACACCCACCCCCCACACACACACACACACACACACACGTGTGGACTTGACAACGCAATGACCGGGGGAACAGAGCAGAACTCATGGCTGTCAAAGATATGCGGCGGCAGCTCGGCACACATCACACCAGTTTCGCTGGGGAACGTGGGAGTAGACTTTAATTGCACAGGGGCTAATATCACACTAATAGAAAACAGCTGGCATAGAGAGAGAGAGAGAGAGAGAGAGAGAGAGAGAGAGAGAGAGAGAGAGAGAGAGAGAGAGCGAGCGAGAGAGATGCTCCAAACATTGTAAGAGGCAGCGGCTGAAGAGTACATTGCAACTCTCTCTTTCTCTCTCTCCCTCTCTCTCTCTCTCTCTCTCTCCAGCTACGTGACACCAAATAGAGAAATTACAGGTATAGAGAAATAAAACTATCTCCGACCAGCAGCTGCTTCCTGGAATACTTTGCGTAATTTTTCTTTCAATGGCCTCGTGATTATGTCCAATTATCTTTACTTCTTGATAAGTGTTGTGCTTTGCCCACTTCCTGCCACGTTTAAAGATACTTAGCAGCAGCATATTCAAAGAACAACCACCATTTTCTCCCCAAAACAACAGAGCAGAAAACACGTTTTGGTTTTTATAGAAATATACAGTGTAGAGCAGAGGTGGCATGGCCAATTAATTTTCCAGAGAAACCCAGATTGTGACCGGGGGCCAAAAAAACGCTCATCATTCATCGTACGGGCTATTTATTTATGTAATGGAAGCATTTCAAAATAAAAGCACATTTTGGCACATTTTCTCCTTTCTGTTGGGACTCACAACCCTTTCGAAAAGCTCAGACTCTCCTGGGACTGGTGAAATGAGCCCAGTTGGTTTGATGAAGATGTCGGACAGTCCGACCCGTCAGTCGAGAATCTCTCGCAGGATTGAAAGTGACAAGTCAAACCACCTTGGTTGCCGGAGGTGAAATTGCCTCCTGCCTCACAACTTTATAAAAGCCAAGTGAATGCACCCTTTGATTTGACGGGGGGGCAAAACTGGAGAGTTGTTTTGGTTCGTGGACGTTGACCTTTAGCCAGTAGGGTCCAATGTAGAGGGTGAGGTGATGGACACAACATGCAGCTTCACTTCTAGAGGTCACCAATTATTACACACTGCACCTTTAAGGGTAATGGGGGAGAAAGTAAAAAAAGATTGACGTGATTATGAATTTGTGAAAATGTCAGTATGTCATTGTTTGTTACGATTTTTTGGAGGTGACAAAAATTGTACACACTGCACCTTTAATAGAAGAAAACCGGCACCAGATGGTGCATCCAGGCCGACAGTTTGAAATCAATGTGTTTGGGAAGAGCCCCTGCACCTCTGACAGTGATGGGGTGAAGGAGGTGGAGGAGGAAGGGGAGGGGAGGGAGGGGGGGGGGAATTGGAGTCCCACCCACATCCATCACAGCCAGACCAGTGTCTGCATATAATCAGATCTGCGCTGAGAGCTGCCCCACCACCAAAACTTGATTAAAGGCTGGACCCGGAGAGTTTTACTAGCTTTCTGCGCCACTTAACCAGCCTCTCACCACCTGCCCCTGTAAAACTATCCTCCGCTATAATGCTTATTTATGTGTTTATTGCCTGTGGGGCCATTAAGGAAGCTCTATCTCTCTGGCTCAACCTCTGCACTATATACCCGACCGTTCCTATCCCATAAACGGGCATGGAGCGTGGATGAGGAGAGGGGTTTGTGCGAGTAGTTAGAACTATATGTCCACAGAAGTGTGTCGGTGTAGGAGAGTGGACTTGACTGCACTTATTATTGCTGGCCTCCAGGGGTAAATAAAAGAGCTCTCTGGCTTTTGGGGTTTTGCATTTCTTTAAAACTTTGACAGTGGTCTTTGGCATGCTCGACACAGGGCTGTAAATGTTTCCCAAACAAAGTTAGATAGAATTGAACTGGAATTTTAATGGAATTTTTAAAAAAAGTCCTCGCTTATCGCCTGGACCTGTCCTCTTTACATCAAAGGCACACCTGTTAACATCAAAGACATGTCTCTTTCGATCAAAGGCATATCTATTCAGTTCAAAGGCATGGTAACTTTGGTCGCCTTTCGAACTAATCTTCCTGTTACTTCCCTACCTGTCTGCTCTAACTCTTTCTGAACACTTCTAATCAGTCCCTCCCGGAACCAATTCTCTGACCAGAACATTCTCAAAGAGACTCTCCTCCTCACAGATCTCTCTTGTCTCTTTGAGATGCTGGAGATACTGGAAATGTTCACTTCTTCTCCCCCTGGCTTCCCATTCCTTGCCTATTCAGCAGGTTTTGAGGAACAAGTATGTATAATACATGATGTACAGTGTAGAGATTGATTGACTGGTGAAAGTGTCACAATTTCCCAGTTCCCTTCACCCAATATGTCTTCGCTAACTTTGCAGAAGTGGGATTTCTTGCAGGGGATTTTTTTTAAGCTCTGAAAAATATTCTCTGAATGTTTGTGAACATGGCCTGCGGTCTTTTGAATAATTGAAGGGAGCCAATTTTATTTGCACCCCCCCATTCATAAATTGTGTCCCGTTCCCCACCTGCCTGTCAGCTAGCTCGCTGGCTTTGGGGCATTGGAGCGTCGGCACTTGTGGAGAGTCCAACCGAAGCCGGACTTGTGCACGAGTTTAGAAAAGTATAAACAGCATTTAGGCCTATTAATTAATTAGCTGTCAAGAGAGGGCCAATGGCGAGACATTTCAGCTTATTACAGATAATGCCATGGATTCAGTTTGAAAATAATTATGATGATAATGCTCCCTGCAAGTTGGTGCTGCTGCCGTTGGAGCAGATGGCAGGTAATCAGTGCCTGGGACAGTGGAGTCAAATGGAGCAGGGAAGAAAAGAGCCTGTCGCCTCTTGCAGGGATTTAATTTGTCCACCGCCGAATGTGTGATGGTGGGAAGTGTCTTTCAAGGGCAGGGATTGACAGACTGGCTTCAGAATGGGGTTTTAAAACCAGCCGTCTCAGCCTTGGCAAAAATATATGTGGTCTTGTGGGTGTTCGGCTATCTCCTCCGTTAAATATTTGAATTTCCAGATTGAGATGACAACAGACCGTCTAGCTCTGTTTGCTCCATCGGCCCCCGACTTGCCACTGCACCAACCCTCTTCCTTTTCACCGTCCTGCGCGGCTGTGGCGTCGTGACTCACAAAGTCAATTTCTCACAAAGCCAGGGTTTGCACAACCAAGTGAGATAACCATGAAATGGAGTCATTCCCAGGCGTCAGGTTATATGGAGAGGAAGATGACCGTTTTCATACTATTTTAGTTCTGATTCACAGAGCAGATGCCACTATCTTTAGCTCTATTCTCTCAAGCATTTAATGCAACGGACAATTTACTGAGTTAAGTCACTTCCAGGTCTGATCTGCGCAATACTATTAGGTGGCGCTATATCACGGAAACGATTTGAATGTAACATACGCAGTGATATGTCAAAACTTCATTTGTCCCACAACACCAAAAGGATGCTTCCACCACAAGGGGGCGAGAGAGATCTCGGGGCCACATGCTGCGTAGTGTGCATTCGTAGACCGATGCTGTCATAGTGATGCAAGTAATTTGATTATAGG
The DNA here is from genome assembly GCA_016785325.1 of Chascanopsetta lugubris. Classification (NCBI taxonomy): domain Eukaryota; kingdom Metazoa; phylum Chordata; class Actinopteri; order Pleuronectiformes; family Bothidae; genus Chascanopsetta; species Chascanopsetta lugubris. The sequence continues at coordinate 82,010 of JAFBJT010002209.1, forward strand.
AGAGTTGCTATCTACTCTATTTCCTCAAAATACTTAGCTTCATGATGTTTAGAGACAAATGTGAGGGACGTAAACCTTTGAACCTTAATGTCCTGTATAGAAGTCCCTTTGTACCTCCCTCCTGGCAGAAACCCCTGAATCTGCATATGGAAATACTCGACGAGAAGCATTCAGAAGTTGTAAAAACTGTATTCTTCAACTCCCTGATATAAAGCACTCCAGTGATGTCCCCGGTCCTTCCTTTCAAGCCTCTTTACGATCATTGATCCTGACAGTTGAGGAGGAAAAGTTGGATTCCAGTGGTGACAGCGGGTCCCTGGGGGCCGCCAGTGTCAGCCAGCGACTGCACCTGAACTTCCTTTCAGAGGTGTTTGTGTGTAAAGGTGAAAAAGTTGTTTCAAGTCGGCGAGGCGCCTTAAGATACAGAACCTGTCGCAGGCTATAAATCACACAGGAGGGGAAAAGACTCTGTTCCATGGATCATTTTACTTTCTTCTGGGACAGTCGGGGTCCCAAAAGTTGTGTATTTTTAGAACCTTAGTGTATAAATACTTGGTAGATGACGACGCGCTGTGCACGTTTTGGATTGTCCACATCTGAAGCCCCGCATGGATTCCACCATTGGATCATGTGGACAATAAAAGCTAGCAAAGCCGTTAGCAAGCGCAAATCTCTGCAATCCTCTGAATGTGTTATTGTTGTGTCAAAAGATTCAAGCATTCAAAGAATTGGGGATAATGCAGTCTGTGAATACTTGAACCTCTTGAGTATTGCAAGCTTTTGCTACCAGGAGGAATCACGGCCATTTTGAATTTGCATAATGGTGTCATAGCATTAGCGGTGTCCTTCGAGGTTGATAGATCTATTGAAGTGTTTTGGCTTGTGGAGTTCTTCTTAAATTACCTTTAAAGACAGTATCCGAGCTCATTTGTTTGTAGTCTGGTGTGGCGCCTCGGGGGGATTAAAAGGATCCTCGAACCTCTCCAACCGTACGCGTTTAATCTGAGAATTGTAAACACTAATCCCAGTCCTTGCTTACTGACCATTGAAAGTGGCACCCGACGAGGTTCCCTGTAGTCGGAGCACAAAGGGAGCAAAAATGAAAGTACTGATTGGCACAGTATCAGCGCGAGCACATTACTATGCGCAATTTAACCGGTTTTTGAGCGCAGTCTCGGGAGCTTAGGTACCGTTCGGAGGTTCCTGGCCGCTTGGTTAAAGTGAGGGATTTTAGAAAAGTAATCTCCTCGACCGTAGCGTGAAGGATTGTTTCATAAATCAACAAGCAGGGGCTCGCAGCCTTGCCAAAAATAATATCATCTATCCGTCACCGCGGAATATTATAAATGACCCTACCCTTACACAAGCCCCATTCATTTAGCTGGCGATCCCCGGCTTTCCGTCGTCTGTCCGCGCCCCGAGAATCGGCGGATTACTTGATTCCCGCTCCTTCCTGCGAAAACACTCGACCCCTTCGCTCTCGTTTGAAGCTGCTGCGGTTTCTCTTCGGTGGTCAGAATATGTCAGAGGGATCACGTTCATGCGATGAGGTCTCTTCGCTTCCACGCTAACGAAGACAAGTAGATGATCCCAGACTTTGCCTTCATGCCGCTTGGCTCTGAGAACAAGGAGGGCGGGGCTTCACTGGCTTCCGAGACGCTCAATTTCCCAGAGAACGTGATACACACTCATAGACATCCTTTGGTTTCTGCAGAGTTTCTTCAGAAGCAAATTGTGACGCGAGTCACTCGTCAGCCATCTTGACTCACTCACTCCGATTTCCTGGTTCGTCCAAAAAAACAGGCAAAGGGGCGGAGCGCAGCTGAGCTTAGGGTGGGCCCGCGGTGCCGCCGCCGCATCCACTGAAGGTCGGCCCAGGTTTCACCCTAACTTCGACCATTTTAACATGGGAGTCTATGGGGGATTGACTCTCTAGTGGCCATCCTGTGAATTGCAAGTTTTTTCACTCCCCTACTCCTGAACCCAGAGGGACAGCTAAAACAAAATGAGCTGACAATACTCATTTTCAATTTGAGATTGTTATGATTTCCATAATGCTTTTCCCTCAGCTGTTGGAAAATCAGTAATTAAAGCTAATGAGAGAACTGAAAACGAGGAGGGGGGGGGGCTTTAATTTATTGTTTCAGATACAGGTGGAGGTTCTGTTATCACCAAGCTAATGAGATAAATTGCCTTGGTGTATTATCTACTTTGAGCCACACAGCCTCACTCCCATGTCGTTGAGTAACTGGGAGGCCAAATGCATTTGTTTAAAGGTGCAGTGTGGAAGATTTTGCTTGTCACTTCTAAAAATATTACAAAGCAATTACGTACTGCCATTTTCATGCATTCATAATCACATGAATGTTTGTTTTTTCCCCCATCACCCTAAAAGGAGCCCATTCATGTATATTTACACGAGGAGGGCGTCCTCTCTATGGAAGCTGCCATGTTTTTTTTTGTAGTAAAAGTGGACATACTAAACTTTTGAGTTTTAATGAAAGTCCACCGCAGGTTCCCCTTCATGCTCAGAAGGGTGAGGGTTAGGTTATGGATACAACATGCAACTTCACCTCTAGAGGTCACCTAATCCTACACACTGCACCTTTAATGCAGCCATTGATCGTCACATTTATATATACATACTATTCACTCTTGTTTACATTTCCCTTCGCCTCGTCAGGAGCCGAATGAAAGGCTCTGAGTCCATAACTAACCGGATCAGAATGGCTGCGTGTGGGATGAAAGCGTGGGATAATTGAGTTTGAGCACTAAATCCCCACTATCTATTTATCACACTGTGCATGAAGATGATTAAAACATCTTAAAGGTGCAGTGTGTACGATTTTGCGCATTTTTGTCACATTTTCATCCATTTCTAGTCACGTAAAATTTTGTTAGAGGCTGAAGTTCATGGATTCTTCAATGTTATTGGTTGTTGCTAGGCAGCTTCTGACAACTCACTGTTACGTTTTATTGCTAGACACCCCCTTGTGGCCAATGTGATGGGGAATTGGGTCGACCATATACAAACAAAGGAAACTATTCCTCATATTTAGTGTTGGAACATAAAATCTTAACGTACATTAAAGGCGCAGTGTGTACGATTTCTGGTCATTTTTGTCACAAAGAATATTACAAAACAACTACATATTGACATTTTCATTTATTTACAATCACCTAAATTCTTTTTGTTATTTTTCCATTACCCTTAAATGAGCCCTTCAATGTATATTTAAATGACGAGCTGATCCTCTCTACGGGGGCCACCATGTTGTTTTATTTTATTATAATTTTTTTTTTTTACAGTAGCCCAGAGTGGACATACTAAACATCTTTTGAGTTTTAAGGAAAGCCTACCACAGGTTCTCCTGCAGAAGGCTGAGGTGGTGGATACAACATGCAGCTTCACCTCTAGATGTCACCAAATCGTACACACTGCAGCTTTAGAATATGAATCCGGCACCTTTTGTTCCATTACCCCTCCTCCTGTCAACAGAGAACATACTGTTCTATAGTTCCAGTTCAGTGACGGGGGGGCGGTTATTGTTTTTGGGTTACATACTTAGCAACTACTCTCTTTCATGTGCCGTGTTATTGTTCACACAAGGCGAGCTGCACTCCTCCGGGCCGCCCCCCTGTGCAGCAGGCAAGACCAGAAACATGTGTTGCGGAGTAGGGTTACACTTTGGGGGGGGGGGGGGGGGGGGGGGGGGGGGGGGGGGGGGGGCCCTGATGCCTCCATCCATCCATCCGTCGCAGGTTTGCCCGGGCCTCCTCCTCCTTTCTCTTTTCGGGCGCTGATTGAACTTTTTTTTTTTTTTGCGTGCGTGTCCAGCTTAACTTCATTGACTTCAGTGCCCGGCCACTTTTTTTTTTCCCTCCAAGCCGCTTCTTTTGTCTAGACAGCTGCGCTCGGCTGGCGTCTCTTTGTGCCTCTGATTCCATATGAGCGGAGGAGACGAGGGGAGAGAGCGAGAGAGAGAGAGAGAGCGAGAGAGAGAGAGAGAGAGCGAGAGAGCGAGAGAGAGAGAGAGGGACCCCATATGCTACCAGCTGCTAGACACATTTGCTCGCGCCGCTAGTAACCGAACCCACCGTGCAGGGAGGGAGGGAGGGAGGGAGGGGGAGGAGGAGGAGGAGGAGGAGGAGGCGGGGGGCTGCTGCTGCTGCTGCTGCTGCTGCTGCTGCTGCTGTAACTGGATTAAAGGCCCATATGAGCAATTGGCCTGTAGGTTATATAATAGTCTAAACTGCTTCCTGCCATTTGGAGGTACAAGGTTTATAACAGCGTCGGCACATTGAAATTGTACGAATCGCAGTAAATTCGCTTTACATCGATTCATCTCCTATCTGCGCGCACGGCAGCGGCCCCCCAAAGGGCCCGAGTTCTTTTCACTCTTATTGTTTTTAAAGGTGCAGTGTGTAAGATTTTGTCCCATTTTTGTCCCTTCTATCTATTGAAATAGAACTAACAAACAAATTATATGGAGACATTTTTACTGATTAATGGACAATCATCCCAACGTATGACTTGGTTCTTACATTACCCTCCAATGAGCCCTTAACAGTGCACTTCCATCAGGAGCGAGTCCTCCCTAAGGGGGCCGCCATGTTTTTACAATAGCCCAGTGGACGCGCTAAGCATCTTTTGAGCTTTAATGACAGCTGAGGGCCACCGTAGCTTCTCCTGCATGCTCAGAAGGGTGAGGCTGAGGTGATGGATACAACGTGCAACTTCACCACTAGATGTCTCCAAATCGTACACACACTGCACCTTTAAGCAGCGGCACCAGGCTCCATATACGGCTGCGTTCTGTTTGGAACAAAGAGCAGCAGCAGCAGCAGCAGCAGCAGCAGCAGCAGCAGCAGCAGCAGCAGCAGCAGCTGTATCCACCACACTCCCCTTTTAGGAGGCTCCTTTATGGTTGAAGACATCCCTCTAATTTATGTCCCCGTGCGGGGGCCCCTTTAAGACGCATATGAACAAGAGACACATGTTGTGGGATAGGGTGTTGGATCCCACCCCCTACACCCCCCGGCCCCCCCTGGTGAATTTAAGACCCTGCTGCTGCTGCTGCTGCAGGGAAGAAAACATTAGTGCAGCTCAGGTCAAGGACACATCTCATATGGGTCAAATCAAATCAGGCCCCAAGAGACGATCATGTGTGTAACTTTTAAAGGTGCAGTGTGCAAGATTTAGTTGTTTAGTATCGTTTTTTATTTTTTTTTATTTTTTATAATTGTAATATACAATGGTATTTCTATCAGGGGTGTCAAACTCCTTTTCACCAAGGGCCACATCAGCATTCGGGTTGGTCTCAAGGGGCCTCATTTTGGGGCCAAATGTAATCACTAATAATCATAATGTAAAATAACTCAATCACTCGTCATTCTTGATGATCAATGTTTAAGTTACGAATATGACATATGTATTTACATACATGTGAAAATGCAAACACACTGTGAACGGACATGTGTAATTCACTCGTTCATGGATAATATCTGCTGTCGACTTGTATCACACGCCTTTGCGCTCTCACGGGCCACATGAAATGATCTGGCGGGCCACATTCGGCCCACGGGCCACAAGTTTGACACGTGTGCACCAGAGTGTGACCTCGGTGCACCCTGATCAAAGTTTAAAATCTGAGTCGAGCTCCGTGGCCCCCCAGGGGGGCCCAGATTTGTAGCATACTTATTTATTAGCTCTTTCAGCTGGATCTGTTTATCCCACCGTGCAAACAAAAGGACTTTAGAGGACACTTTAAATAAAGACCTGCTGCTTCCATCCGTTTATTATGATCCGAATAAAACCAACAATGTTTTACAATCATAAACATAACCGCCCCGACTGAGTGGAGCGTTTATTAATACCCCAGACGCGATGGTGCGGCGAGAATATTTGAATAAAGTTAACTCGGTTTGTTTTTAATATGGCGGGCTAAGGGGCCGACGACATAGTTATTGCCCGCCATCTGTATATGGATTCTTTCAGGTCTTCCAGGGAGTATCACATGGTGCTGCCACATCGGATACACAGAGATAAGTGCTCCTGAAATATCAAACAGCCGACTGTGACATCTGTTAAGTATTGAGCCACGTCCGGAGAGGGTCCCCCCCCCCCCCCCCCCCCCCCCCCACCCCCCCCCCGTTACAAAAAGCAGCTCAATGTTACATCCATTTGAGAAAATGATATGTTTTTGATCTTGTCCAACCTCAACGACAACAACAATTAAAAGCCTATTTCCCGTGTCAAGTCTGGCATCCTCGTATTACCCCAATTAAGGATGTTCCTGGACACATGGAAACACTTTGCTCGTTAAAAGCTTCTCCAACCAGCAGAATATGCATTTGCATATTAATGTCTTTTGTTGTTTCTGCTGTTGTGGGCAGCGCGATTGTAATGATTTGCACATATATATTGGAGGAGCGGCGGCGGCGGGTGGAATGCTAAAACCCACTGTGGAGCAGAGAGGCTGTCGAATCCAAATACCTCCGCTCTGCTTCTGTATCATGGCTCATATAGAAACCAGCTGTGACCACTCTGGGTCTACCAGCTCATTTTGATGAAAAGATTATGGAGCCTGGCTTTGATGTTGCGCCCTCACAGACACTGGACCACTATGCCGAGCACCCAAAAATACCCAGCTCTGCAGGTTTCAATCATAGGGTATTGTCTTGACCGAGGGGCAACCTCCGGTGCAGATGGATGAAGCACAATAGGAAGTGAAAAGACTCGCAGTTCACAGGGTGGCCACTGGGGGCCGACTCCAAAAGGGAGCAAATCCCCATAGACTCCCATGGTCACAACTTTCAAGGCGAATGAAACATGTTTAAAGTCTGGTACAAACCACAGTTTTGGTCTCAGTCGGTCACATGTGTTGCCGTGACAACTGTACAGGGGGCGGGGCTTATATTTTTTTCATATCCAGGTTTGAAATTGGGCATAATTAAGAGGCGTGGCCTTTCGAGTGACACTTTTTTTGTGAACGCTGTGACAGCACCACGGGCACCGTGGCCGACCTGTGCTCCGCCTCTTTGCCCGTTTTTGGATGAGCCAGGAAGGTGGGAGGAGTTAGGATTCGGCAAGATGGCACCGAGGGACACGCCCACAATTTTCCCCACAACGGGTGATGTCACCGACGCCCCGTCCATCTTTATATACCGTCTGTGGTCTTGACGTCCACATTTTTCACATTTTCCTTGCATCCTCCTCCTCCACTACGCCTCTGCAGCTGTGTACACTCAGGAGGATCCTGGAACATGTCACCGGTTCAGCCGACCCCGACCGACGGGGTTTTTTTTATATTGCGCATGACAGAGTTTCCTCGAGGGGACGAGGAGGCCCGAGAGAATTGAGAGTGTGAAGAGTTTAACAGATGACAATAGAAATGAAATATATGTCTGCCTCGCTGGACACGTAGACTCATCTGGGAGTCGTAGTGGAGGGGGGTGGGGTTGACTTCACGCAGCCACCGATTTCCATGCGCTGGAGCGCATTGTCGTTTGGTCATGCCCTGCCATGCACGGATGACACTCATCCCTGTTATTCAAGACAAGACGACTCCGCCGTATTAATCTGAGCGCACGGTTCTTCTTTGAAGTAGCGGCAAGAAATCAGATTTTGAATCATAATTGGAAACACAGCTCTAAAGTTCATTTTTGGTGTAATCGCCCCTTTAACGCCAATGAGTGAGCGGTTTGTTCAAGGCGTAATACATTACACAGTTACGCCTGTCAGCATGTGGTTCTGTGGACTATTCATTTTGTGGGTATTTGAAAATGACATTAGTGTGACATTTGCCCCGACTTTGCGGCTTCTGGTCCCCAAGAGTGCTTGCATGGTCTTTAGCTAGCTAGCTCTGATACAACGGTACCAGTGTTTGGATAACTAAGAAATGGCGACCAGCAACCTCACATCCGGTCAGTGTTAGCAGGGCTGTTCGAGCAAGGTGCAGTTGACAATGCTGCCACAAGTGTCGCTATAAACAACTATTTTTGAAAACGGCCTAATGCTCCTTTAAGAACACAACACATAGTCAAAAAAGAAAGAAAAGGCTGAAGCAATCACACCCAGAGAGATGGACTCTAAATCCAAAAGTCCAATAGGGAAGTCGGAAAACGTGCAGTTCACAGGGTGGCCACTTGAGGCCGCCTCCAAAAATGAGTCAATCCCCGTCGACTCCCCTGTTACACTGATCAACTTTAGAGGTGAATGAATGTTTATCATTATTATTATCATTAATCATTTATTGTATTCTATCTCCATGTGGAAATATGCATAATAAAGGGGCGTCGTCTCTTGAGTGACACTGGGACATGGGCCCATCCCTAGCTCTACCTATGCTCCGCCTCTTTGCCTGTTTTTTGATGACCCAGGAAGGAGGAGGAGTCATAAGCACTCTGCAGAAACCTATTGGTGACATCACGGATGCTACGTCCAGCTATATTTACAGTCTGTGCTCTAAAGTCATGATGTAAAGGTCAAGGTTGAATTGACAGGAACTCTACCGAGCCACGGGCATCACAACATCGTATTTTCATGCCTTTTTTTTTTATTTTGCAGTGAAAACCACTCCCGTCGCACTTCACATCGCACGTAAACATCACGTCTGTCTCGTGTCACATCTTCCCTTGTGCAGCCTTGCCCTCTTTGACCCCTCTTAATTTGTTTGGAGCCACATACTCTGAGTGATGAACTATTCATGGGGGGGCATTGGATTTCTCAGACACACCGGTCAGATAGACACAACGCTGCATATATGGACTTTATAGATTTTGACAAGGCCACGCAGAAGGGGACGGGGTCTTACAAATAATGGATGGAAGAAGCTGAGGGTTGCTTCTTCGTTTGGAAGCGCTCGGAAAATTATTGGTTGCTTCCTAACCTCTGTCTAGACGGAGTTAATAATCCCGACGTGCCATCTGGAATATATGTGCCGGTCACATGGGATCTAATTGGAGAGTTTTAATGTAGTGTTGAAGGTATTTCGAGATTTGTTCACTTCCTCCCCCCAAAAAATGCAGTGACTCATTCCTGATGAACTGGATCACTGGTTCCCATCTGGAAATCTTTGAGGAATAATATTTTTAGCCTCTGTACACAAGGGAGTCTGGCTCCTGAATTATTCATGTTCTAAACTGGTGCCTGTGTGTTATCTTAAAGTGTTTTTGTGAAAAAAAAAAATTCTTAAGGCCGATATAACCATAATCTCCATGTCGAGTTCAGAAGGGAGAGTATTCTTTTAGAGAAGACCCCCGAGGTGCGCTTTCAAAAGTCCCCCCTCCCCGTTCTTCCGAAGCGTTATGAAACAATAACAAATCATGACACCCGAGAAGCGAACAAAGTTCCCATGGCTGATAGCACTTGTCACACTTAACCCTGTTGTCCTGACAAATTTCCCTGACGGAGCGTCGTCAGGCTGCCTGTGAAAACTCGGGATTCCTTTCGCTCAATTCACTTTTGTCCAGTTGGCACAAAATTAAGAGGCAGTCGATGTTAAATGCTCCCTACGAAGAGGTCGTTTGGAGGTCGGCGCGGGAACCTGCCGAGCTGAAGGGCGCCAACAATCTCTGGGAAAGTGCCACAATTGACGCTTGGTCATTTCAGAACGGACACAATGGGCGCAATTGTCATGTCACCTTTGACCTCTCGGACATCTAGCACCGACGACCGAGAGCCGTTAATGAATGTCTCCCTTTCAGGGCCGTGTTTAAGTTGTTGTACAATTGCGCCTCGAGTTGTATGTCCAGCGAGCCTGCTTTGTATTTCAGCTGCATTTCCCCAAGATTTCACGTATGAAATTTTGATGGAGCTCAAAGTCTGTGTGGGCACCTGTTGGAAATGATAATGTCAGAATAGGCAGCTGAGGAGCAGCTCTCCACACCTTTGTGAATGATTGATCAAAACCAGTATGGATCAGGTCTCTGAGCTTTGACGGGCTCCACCTGACTCGTAATGAAATATGCAGTCGGATGGCTGACGTTAAGCAATAGTAAGGTGAATGGAAACTGAAGTTTTTTGATTTTATTTTATCAAAGTCCATCACTTTTATCTTCATATTGTTTCCCTTTCTTTTCCCCTCGGTCGCCCCTTTTCTTCTTTTCCACCAGGAACTCTTATTTCCAGGAATTTATTTTGTACCTGGGTAAAAGAATCCATAGTAATTTGTGTGGTTTCTAATGCAACTCAAACTTCCATAAAAATTTTTCAAATCAGTCTAATGAAGTACGGGTTGGAAGAAACTGCTCTACACCTCCAGTCCAGTAGATGGCGATATCAGCTGAAAGCTAAACAAGCGTAATGATGGCATTAAAAAAACAAGAACACAACATTATGTGTGTGACACCATATGCCAAGGTGCTTGTCAGCTATTTGACCCCATGGTTTTGAGTCACCAACCCGAACATCCCACCCAACTTTTGATGGAAACCAAAAAATCCCTGGGTAAATGAAAAAAGATGAGTCACCACAAAAAAATGTTTTTGCCCCAGTCTTTGCTTTAAAAACCCTCAACAAATGTAATTCACCTTGCCTATATACAACAGAGGTAAAAGATTGGATCATGATTACAGATCCGGAAAAAACACTAATTTACACTTTTCGATGAGGCCTCCACCTCCTGATACTATCCTAAACAAAGTGCCTCATTAATCCCCCTGTGGCTTTATATCACATCACTGAGCACCAACAAGCCCACACAGAAGAGTTGGCCCAGCGTTGACTACACAAATCTCACAGTGTGTCACAGGGGGGATGGGTGGCGGCAGTGGTCCGAGCTTTTTGTTGTGCAACGAAAAAATGTCTTCGCCCTGGGAATGAATCTTCCCCCTCTTCGGGGGTGAGGTGGTGACTCCTCGAGCAACTGTTTCTTGTAACGTACAGTTTGCAAGTAAAAGCCACAGGGGTGAGGAAGACATAGTGGGGGGGAGGGGGGTAATTCTTAAATCCTGGCTGACTGAAGATGTGGCAAGTCTTGCAGAAAGCCGTGAATGCTCATTCCCTCTCCTGACAGTTTAAGCTGGAGTGGATTCATTTGTGTTGGTCAGTGCTTCCCCCTGTGAGGCCCCTTGTCCGCCTGAATGGCCTCGCAGGGGTGAATGAAGAGGTAAATCGCAGCAGAGACACGAGATTTCTGATGCGATGCCTTACAGTGAGATGCGCCGAGCGAAATCCAGGCTTTGAAGCGAGGGGCAACCTCCAGATGAAGCACGATAGGAAGTGAAAAAGAATTGCAGTTCATGGCTTGGACACTGGGGGCTCCTCTTTGACGTAGCGACGAGAAATGAGAGTACAAGTGATTTACGATTTTGAAGCGTAATTGGAAACATAACTTTACCATGGTAAATAAAATAAAAAATTAGTGTATGATCAATTATCTCTATCTCCTAATTCTTTTCCATCTCTTCTGGGTTTGCCACTTGCCAGTTGCCCAGAGTTTAATTCTCCAGCTCTTAGTCCAAACACATCGCTGCTTTCATCCTTTACAGCAGTGTGAACCTAAGGGACCGTTCATGGCTTGTGAAATGTATCTCGCTTTAGCAGGTGTTGGGGGGGGGGGGCCGCAAGGCACAAGGTCTCCCCCCCAGCCTCCACCAAATTCTTCACAGCGATATCTTAAATGGCAACCACATCTTGTTGTTCTTTGTTCCCCCTTTTGTTGCCGCACTCCAGAGGTGACTAAACCCTCATGGTGGATTACTGCGCGGCCTTGTGGGTATCGCTCGTAAGAGCCTTCCCCTTTGCTTTGCCGTGGGTTTCCTCCTCTGACGGACGACCTATACCGTTGCCAAATGCTGGATTTACGTGATCCCATGGCCCTGTTGAAGTCTCGTTACCTGTCGTCAACGGTCATAGTTGTAAATGTCAAAGCTAATTGGCCGTACGGTGACCTCTCGGTGACAAGTAGAGCTGTGCTACCTCTCATAGGAGGAGGACGTTAAGAACAGGCGGCAACGTGTAGGTATACAAGGCGTTAGCATTAGCAGTTCTGCTAAATGTGCAGATACTTTTGTAAAGCTGTACTAACACATGTGCACATGCTATTATACATCTTTGACTTCATCAAAAACAATTATAATCGTAATCTTCTTGTTAGACGGTTGCCCCGGTGACAAGTTGTGTACATGGCAAAATGAAATAGAGGAAACGGGCGTTGCTCAGTGTTGCCTCTCACTGGTTTCACATAGTCTGTTTACATTAACTATTTGATCTGACCTTGAAAGAAATCAAATAAAATCAATTTTTTGTGAATACATCAATATTTTTTACTTTAACTTAACAGAGAAACCTAAAAATCTGCCCCATCTATTACCACGGAGAAGGCAGGAAATGTAACCTATAGTGCCTTGAGCCACTTGGGGTGCTCAAGATGATTTAGCTTCACATTAAGGCAACTTCCATGTTGTCCATCTTCATATACGGTCTTATGTTGGAGAGTGTATCCGCCCACTGCACCATATGGTAATTTGTGCTAATGGCTGCACGTCTGTGGTCTTTCAATCAGTTTCATCGTCGTGGGTGTTTTTATTATTTTTTTTAACTGCTGAACAAAAACAGGTCTACTTGTACTTTCATGAGCGGCCATGTTATCCATCACCGCACTTTCACTCGGCCAACCACGAGACTCCTATTAGCATGTTTGGCCTGCATCTGCCTGAGGATTAGCTCACTCTCTCTCTCTCTCTCCCTCTAAGATTTGGGAAGAGGGATGGGGCGCAAGGCGGATAACAGCACTTGTTTATTGTGGGGCAGCGATATTTCACCCTGCCCCGGTATCGACAGAGTCTATCATTAGCCGTCAATGTGTCGACTTGTCTCCGAGATGCCGCTGATCCATCTCCCCCCCCCCCCCCCCCCCCCCCCCCCCCCGACATGTCGGCGGTTCCCCCCGCCCCCCCGCCGCCCCCCGACATGTCGGCGGTTCTGGATGGGTAAGCCTGGGTAGTGGGAATCACTCTGGCCACTCTGTGGAATTGATGCTGTTTGTCCACAGTTCACTTCTCCCTGGTTAATGGGTGATTAAGTTGGCACAGGAGACCACATGACTGATGAGGCTGCATGACCGAACTGCCAACGACAGTGAGGAGGGGGGGGGGGGGGGGGGGGCTGTTTTTGTTTTGCGGGGGGGGGTGTCTGGCTGTTCCTTGTGGGTCAGCGTCGGCCAGTTAAAAACAAAATCACTCGTTAAATGGCTTGTAAACATGATTGAGAACATGCCGAAGAAACTTGCTTCACCTTGTAACTTGGTGTTATTGGTGTTGCAGTGTAGTAAACATCATATCATTCCACTTATATGGCAAGTATGAAACAAAATGGCAACCCCCGGGGGCTCACGGACGAGGCAAGTGGAAACACTTGCAGTTCACAGGTTGGCCACCTGAGGCGTGATTTTTTTTGGTAATCTTTATTTGAATTGTTTAAATTCTAATTGTGCGTAATTAAGGGGCGCGACCTCTTGAGTGAGGACTGGGCCGACCTGGCACGTTCAGCGGATGCTGCCCCAGCGACATGGGCCCACCCCCAGCTCTACCCGTGCTCCGCCTCTTTGCCCTTTTTTTCGGATGAACCAGGAAGTCGGAGGTCCGCGGTGGCAGAACGCTGCAATTCGTTGGAATAGGAATGGTTTATCGGCAGCGTCACTTTCAGGCCCTGGTCTCGTTTTTGGATTGGACGGATTCGGGTTCGGGTTCGCGTAGGGTTAGTGGAGAGTGTACTCCCTGTACTCTTTTCATAAACACAGGCAGACCAGGTAGATGTGCACCTTGCCCTAAGTCCTCCTAATCGTCTGAGGAATCTTGCAGCGTTGCCCAGACCGAGGCATATGAGTTACAGGTGTTTCCATCTGCCCTGCAGCTGTTTTCAAGCTGTGCTCGTGAGAAACGCGGCAACACAGCGGTTTTCTATAACCGTGTGTTTGTGATTCAAATTCATGAAAGTCCCTCTAACGCAGTGGGTCTCCGCTGGTCTGGCTTCGGGACCCACCGTCACCCCTCGATGATGATGAGTCGCGACCCAAATCAATATAGGACATTTATATTTCATGCAGCCGGTGTCTTACTTGATCAGTTAGGATATGTACAACACACTTTGCTGGTTTTCTTCTCCCTGTGAAATTGCGGTTGTATGTTTGTAGCTTTTTTTTTTTTTTTCCTAAGGCCACTGGAAAACCTTGACCCGATCCCGACCCACCAGTAGAGAATCTCTGCTCTAACAGGTGTTCATCTTTTAAATCGCAATCTTCCCTGTGGGATTGTGAACTTTGAAGGGCTGCGAATAGAGTATGAATGTTTGAGTGACTGGGTGAATGTGGAGCTGGAGTGTAAAGCACTTTCAGAGGTCTTCAAGACTTGATAAAGCGCTTTATAAAAACAGACCATTTACCATTTGATGCAGAGCTATGCTTCCTACGAGCGATGCCGGCATTTGTTTTCATACATGTGCACCCAGATGACCCCCAAATCTCCTCCATTCCCAGCCAGTATGTGCAGGTTTATATCTAAACCTGAACATCAGGGGCAGCTTTGATGATAAAAGGGGCAACAATTGAAGCGTTGAACCCCGCTACCTCGTACCACATTCCTCATCTAATTCCAAAAAATCCGCAGCCGAGTGCTTCCCTCCGTGGCCGACCACACGGAGCAGAGCTGGCCAGTCTCTGTAGAGCACCTCTAAGCAATACAGTATGTGGTGCCCACCCCACCCCCCCAGCCCCCTTGCCCCCCCTCCACCACCACCACCACCACCACAATCCCTCTTAACCCCTCCGACATGCCGGGGAGATATTAGGCAAAATCAATAGCCCACTTCAAAGGCAACCGTCATTTACCTTCATATTTGCAGCACACCGGTGCAGTGGGAGGATATGAGACGCTCTGAGTCGGCGCATTCCTCGGGGCAAGAGCAGCAGATGAGGCAGATCACCTTGGATCCGAGTCGAATAAAGACAACTTTGCTTTGCATGGGAGCTCCGGCAGCAATTCTCTCTCTGCCTCCGCCATGACAGTGATTGTACTGTGTGTACGTCCCTGTACCTTTTGTTTTCTGATTGCTTTTTTTCTTCGATGGGTCATTTCCCCGCGGACAGACATTTGTCTTGGTTTAACCACTTTGAGTTTTGCCGATCTGTAGTATTTGTTGTTCTCTCGTTGTGGGACGACTTAACGTATGGTACCACTCATGATCACTGAGCTGTTTTAAATGGACCATAAAGATTATTGAATCATTATTTTACGTATACGTTCAGTGTTATGATGATAACACCAGCAAGTTATGCTAATTCCCTTCCCCGCTGCCCGTGCAGCCATTTCAGTACATTCTCTTCGTTACATTTGATTGTTTATGTTTGTCTCTGGGGTTTTTTCCATCTCTTTTCATTTCATCGCACTTCATTGCCTCGTCGTAACCTTGTTTGGACAAAGTACTGAGCTGTAATCCCGCCTCCTTATCTGTCATGACAGTGTAAACTCCCCTGGAATAATTAATCTACCTTTCACTTCTGACCACTGGGTAATAAAGGCATGATAGCGCTGATTACAGCTGCTACAGGAAAAGGCATGTTGGGTCAATATTTGTAGCAGACGTGGAATGTTCACTGCTTCTGCAGGTGGTTGGACTCTTGTGGAGGCTTTTTGTCCAGATGTTGCCATTAATAGTGTCAGGTTCCCTCTTAAGTCTGAATGTTTTGCTAAATTGGTGCTTTCGCTTTTCTGCTCAACATCTAATCCAGTGAAATGAAAGTTCTAGTGCTTGTACTCAAAAGGGAATTCATTCAGTTTGGGCTGAAACCAGGGCCGCAACAGCCGATCGATTCATTGATTAACTCCTCATTAAAACAGTTGGAGACGTATTTTGACATTCATTGATCAACTCTGATTAAATGCATATCGCATATCTAGCAAAGTGGAGCCAGTAATTCAAGACTCAAGTGTTTTATTGTCATATGCAAAGTGGAAAGCATGTTTACCTGAACACTTACGTTCTTACTTGGCTTTCCAGAGTGAATGCCAAACAGTCAGAAGTATAAGAATAGATGAAAAATAATTATACTAAATAAAGGTCATTTTGAAAGGCAGCAAGTGAAAGAGCCCAGTAGAAATCTAAACCAATCAAAAATACCATGCAGACAAACAGAGCTATCTAAACCAAGTATAAAGAAAGTGTATTTGTGCAAAGTAGTGTGCAAACATTACGATTGGCGCTTTCAGATGTGGGATGCATTTGAAAATAAATGATGATAAAAATAGATTTTTGAAAACCTCATCATTTAAAATTACGAATTTTTTAAAGCATTAAAAATCTGTGTAATATATTAGAACAAATATATATTTAGAGATATATTCTGTATATGTTGTACACATTTTTGCTTCCATTGTATTGTACAATATATTAGAATATATGATTCATTCCTCTCCACATGTATAATATTGGATGTGGAGTTTAAGAGCGGGAGCTCTCTTTATATTGTTCAATTTGACATAGATATACGTCGCCCCTTCACTATATTAAAATCTATTTTTCGAATACACATATTATACATTTCAAAATACATTTGTTCCGTTAGGGCTGGCACGATGTCGTAAATATAAAAACCTTCGGTCATACTTATGAAGTAATATCACAGTTAATTCGCTGCAGCAGTGGGTCTGTACGTGA
>JAFBJT010002209.1:102097-142890 GCA_016785325.1 Chascanopsetta lugubris
TGAGGCCGGGGGGAGGGGGGCGCGGGGGGGGAGGCCAACATCAACGCTGCAGGCTGCAACTTCAACTCATTCATTCGCAGAGCCATCCGATTTGTCGGTACAGTGACTTTTGTTGATCTTCATATTAAATGGTCCTTTTATTTTGTCCATAAGCAAGTTTGCTTTGAGATGAAACTGGAACCATCGTTAACTTGAAATGTTCTAATAATTTTACAATAGAATTCTTAAGTTTTAAAGGTGCAGTGTGTAAGATATGGTGACACCTAGAGGTGAAGTTGCATGTTGTATCCATCACCTCACCCTCACCCTTCTGAACATGCCGGAGAACCTGTGGTCGACTTCAGTTGTCAGTAAAACTCAGAAGATGTGTAGTACGGCCACTCTGGGTTACTGGGAAAACATGGCGGCCCCCCACAGAGGGTTGATGGGAGGGGCTTGGAGTCCATAGCTTTTGTATGCGTGGCCCTGCGGAACCCGACAATGAGTGCCGTTGTTGTTGTTGCTGTTTGCGAGCGCTCCTCTCTGTGTTTTCATTTGCATTCCGAGCGGATTCCAGAGCTTCCCTCCTCCACTCGTGTGTCGGCGCAATATGCTGCTGCGCTCCCTCCGTCTTCCTCTCCAGCATCCTTCACCTCGCCAGGCTGCTCAACAGTCGGCGCCGCCACCGCCGCACACGCCCATTGGTAAACATCTCCTCCCACCGCTACTCGTCCCCCCTCCCCGGGGGACCGGGGGCCGGGGACGCTCGGCGCTAACGACCCCGTGTTCCACGCCACTGCACACAAGGGCTGTGCGCGCGTCGGCTCGGCTCAACGAGGAGACGTGGGGTCCCATCGATTTTCAGTTTGGACCATTGATCCGTCCATCTGCACCTGAGACGGCTGCGGCCTCTGTGGTGGAATGGAGGCCTGTGAAGAGATCCTATCACTCGGAGAGAGGCTGAGCCCACAGTGGCTCAGTAGTTAGAGCAGTTGCCCAGGCAAAGGTCACCGGTTCGAATCCCACTCGGAATCCCCTCGCTGCGGTACCGCTGGCCCCGACACTGACAGCCCCACCCCCCCCCCCCCCCCCCCCCAATGGCCACGTGTGTACTGATAGAAATAGCCCGTGACCCAGATGACTGAATGAGCGGTTGAAGATGACATGATTCTGGGAGAGTCGTTGAAGTTCGGGGGGTTGGGAGGGGGGGGGGGTTGTCGTGCCGTGCCGTGAACGAGCAGGAAGGGATTTGAAGGTTTATGTCGAAGAAGCTGAGAAAAGACAGAGAGTGTTCAGTAAATCAAACGGAGGGAAGCTGTGATTTTTTTATTTTTTTATTTTTTTTTGCGATCTGGTTTTTGTCCAGTTTGGGGAAAACTGGAGGCAGGAAGAGGAGGATGTGGCGAGCGTGCTGGCGTGTTGTGACGGGTGAGGGAGCCAGGGAGGACACTGGAAGGAGGACAGGGGAGGACACTGGAGGACGCGGAAGGACAGGGGACGTGATGAGAGGGGAGGGGTCTCTGTTGTTTTTCGGCAATAAATCAGAGGGGCGGTTGCCGCGGTGACGGAGCTGACGACGGGACCGTGTCACTGCTGTTGAAACGCCACATCTCCTCTTGTCATCTGGACATTAGTGATAGTGATATGGGTCTGAGGAGGATGGCTGTTCTCCTAATGTTTTAATGTTGAACTTCCTGCCTCCTCTTTGGGCCCTTACTCTTCTTCTTCTGACGTTTCTCTCCTCCTTCTCCCAAAACCTTTTTCAGTTTTCTCGAAAGCTAGTTCAGCTATTTTGTGAAGACGGTCGGGAAGTTTGATCAAACATGTGTTTGTTGAACAGCTGATCGGCAATGACCTTCAAACCCTGCCACAAAGCACTTGCGTGTCTGATATGTAGGAATTGTAATTCCAACAAAGGGGCCGTTGATATTTTGAATGTGGTGCACAGCCTTTTCCAGATCGACTTTGTTTTTTTATCAAGATTCAAGGTTTGTTTTTGTCATATGTACAATAGTAAACAATCAGTAATCAGTCAAGTAAATTCCAGAGGCTTGTCTGCAACAGTGACTGTAACAGTGAGTGTAACAGTGACTGGCTGTATAGAGCACTGCAGTCGCATCAATATCATGAGCATTAACCGCATCTCTCTCTTAATATGCCCATTAAACCTAGAGAACCTATCGCCAATCAAATCTCTCTCTCTCTCTCTCTCTCTCTCTCTCTCTCTCTCTCTCTCCTGACCATTTGCACTCTTGCTGTGTTTCCATTATTGCATCACTTTATAGACTCCCACTAATCGATGCCATCAATTTTCACATTTCTAATTAAGTTCAATAACCTGTGGGGTTTTCTTTGCAGTGATGGAATCTCTTATTCTTATCCCATTCCAGTCCTCACTCAAACCATAAAGATCACGAGTGGTTTGTCTTCATAGCCGCTGAAAAGGGATACCACTTATTTTATTTTATTTTTTTAAGTAACTGATTACATTACATTTAAAACACATTTACGAGTCCCTGTGCATGGAGATTTATAGTCCTGAGCTCCTTTACATGCAATTGTTCCACCATCATTTAACTGTTGCCTTAATGGGGAGAAGCATCTCTGTTGCCAGTGGCATCAAGCCCCTCCCCCTTCCACAGGCTTCAGCACCACCTGTGCTGTAGAGCCGCTCTTTATTATCCTCTTCATCTTTGAAGTAGAGCACCTCACTGTTGACAGGCTCTTGTTACCGGTGCACCATTTGCCTTTGACTATGATACTGAGTCGTACTTTTTGAAAATGTAATGAAGACGTGTGTATTTCAATTGTGGATTGAGCTGTGAGGTTATTATTTTGGTTTCACTCCTCTGCGACCGACACGGGTTCTTATCAACTTCAACTTTTTTCTTACATCGACTCTACCATCGCAAATTCCTTCATCATTTCCTGCCCAACATAATGGGGCACATTTTAGCTCGTTAGCATAGCCATTAATGATAGCGGCAAAATATTTTTAAAAAAAATCTATTTCCTTTTGATTTATTTTATTGTGCAGATTAAGATGCAGTACTGTCAAGACAGCGTGATGAGGGAGCTTCTCCTGATTGAAGGGGAAGAGGCAGGTTGCCATAGTAACATTAGCCAGTACTGAGTTCACATGGTGCTGCTGTCCTCCTCTTATGTCCATGACATCTGATATGATGCTCCAGTGACACGTTGGTGAAAAACATGAGTCAGCAAAACAAACTGACAGAAGTGAAGGTGTCATGGTTCGGTAAGGCTTTGTATTAACATAATTATTTATGTGTGAGAGGCTTTCATGATACTCTCATATCGTTCGCAGCGAAATCATTTTTTCCCTTTTCTTTAAAGGTGCAGTGTGTAAGATTTGGTGACCTCCAGAGGTGAAGTTGCATGTTGTATCCATCACCTCACCCTTCACCCTTTTCTGAGCGTGAGGTCCTGTGGTCGACTTCAGTTGTCATTAAAACTGAAAAAATGTTTAGTGCGTCCACTTTTACTGTAAAAACATGGCGGCCTCCATAGAGAGGAACCCCCTCATGTGAATATACATTAATAGGCTCATTTTAGGCTAATGAGAAAAAAACACTTTTGTGATTATATATTCATGAAAATGTCAGTATGTAATTGTTTTGTAACATTTTTAGAAGTGACAGAAATGACCAAAGTCTTACACACTGCACCTTTAAAAGGTTTCTTTTGCTCCTGACTTGCTCCTGGTTTTCGTTTCGGCAGCATCTCTCTGTTTCATGTCGGTTCTGACACTTGGAGAAAACAAAAGGGAAATGGTTGTCATCAGGAACAAAGTGCCTGTGACCTTTGAAGCAAGCTTTGATATCATCCCACCCCCCCCCCACCCACATCACCACCATCCTCCCACCTCCTCGCCACTCTCCACGCCTCTGTGTTCTCCCTCTCCGCTGTCTTCCCGTCTAATCTTCCCCTCCATTCACTCTCTATCACCTGCTCTCTCTCTCTCTCTCTCTTTTTTAACTCTCTGTGACCTTCCTCCCACCACACGTTCCTCCTCCGCTCATCTATTTCCTCATCCCCTCTTCTCATCTTATTAGCTTCCAGATAAGCCGTCGGAGCCGAATCTCAATTTCCTTCAAATGATGGAAGAAAATCAATGACCTTTTTTTCTTTGGCATAATTTCCTCTTTTTTCCCCTCTACCATGTGCAGTGGAAGTAGCTTGCGCTGGTTCTGAGGGGTTAAACGTTGCAGTGTCCTTTGTGGTCGGCTCATCCGAACACGTCCCCTCGGTGGTGGGATGAGTCAGCCTCGTTACACACCTCAGGGAGCTCGCCGCTATACAACGTCAATGGTCCTGTCACTCGTTAAATGATGCACAAACAGACCGATGGGGGTCGAACAGGCACAAACGCACGCAAATGTGCACAGACAAACAGGAGAGTCACTTCGAGAATTGTGTTGACAAGTTCCTCTGATTGTTTCCAGGGACAGACGCCTGCAGTGTGTGTGTGTGTGTGTGTGTGTGTGTGTGTGTCCCTTTTATGTCTCTTTCCTGCATGCCTCGCAACTCGCAACATCCCCCCCTGAGATCAGCCCAGCATGTGCCACCTGCAGAATGCCAAGCAGTTCCATTCCAACCCCGCCGCCACAACCCCCCCCCCACACACACACACCCCCACCCCACCCCCCACGCCCCCCGCCCCCTTCCCAAATCCTTCAGCCCCAGAGACAACGCAAAGAGCAGGAGCCACTTGAGATGAACGGGCGGACCCGGTCGCTCGCTGGCAAGAGCTAAATGGAAATGTCAGGCGTGCCACGGATCCCTTTTGTTTGTGCGCTGAAGGCCCCGTCTCACCGGGAAACCCAAACACAATAATACCCAGCCTGTGACAGTCGATACCTCACTGTTTCCATTTCTTGTCACTTTGCTGTGTTTAGCAGAATGTGGACGGCGAGAGTAAGTGAGAGAGTCTGCACAGTGATGCATTCAAGGTGTCATCGGGGCTGAGGGATTTTTGATGGATCACCGGGAGGAGACCTTCCAGCAGCTCAGCAGGACGCGTTCCCTCATTCAAACGGGCACTGATAATGTCTCTCTGTGTGGACGCACCTGCTGTGAGGCTGCAGATGTGGGCTGCACAGGCCACGCGGTGACAGTGGCAACGTGGAGTCTCGACTGAAGGTTGCTGAAATGAGAAATGGCTGAGAGACGAGACGAGATAAATAAGATAAACAAAGGTTATCTTCGCAATACTGTGAGAATAGATGGATGATGAGATGGAGGGATGAATACCCCTTATCTTGTCCTTCTCCTCCAAGCTTGTTCGGAGAACGTCTGCGAGCCCTCAGTTATCAGTCAGACTCCAACGGTGTTTACTCTCTGGGCTACTGTAAACGCATGGCGGTGCAACATGGCGACCTCCATGGAGAGGACCCCCCCCCCCCCGCAGGAAACCCCGATGTAAACACTCTCATTTTTGGGTAATAACGTATGCGACTAAGCAGTAGGCCAGTTCATTGATAGCAGGATTTAAAAAGTACAACAATACATAGAAGAATGAGTAAATAAAAATAAATACTTTTTAAAAAAGTACAAAAGGGACCAGAGGAGGGAACCGCTTAACCAACGTTGTACTGTGACCTAATGACGTGGCTCTGACTTGGCTCCTTGTCAGTGGAAAAACAAACTTGGTTCTTAGGAGGTTCTGGAGTTGAACCAGTTCAACACGGCACAAGCACCGGCACCAAACTACGGCACTAGAACCAGTTTGGTGGAAAAGGGGTGACATCGGTGGAGTGCAGTGGTACCCAGCAGCCCCCACGTGTACATGTTATCGGCACCTCAGGTCTTGTAAACTGCATTGACATTTCATTTATGGTTATTGATGGAGGGTTCGCTAATGAATTGTGAATCATTAGCGAGTGCATGCACGTGCCACCATGTGTCGATGTGGTCCTGTGTCTTCTGACACACATCCTCCACTCTGGCAAGGACATCTTTGCTCATTATCCGGAGCCGGTTCTGTAATTTGTAATCAGCTGATAGAGGCTGAGACGGCGAAGTGTGATGTACCAGACTCGGGGCTGCCATACTTAATCCAATCCCAGATCTATTACTGCAGCAGAGGGGACACACACGCGCACACACACACACACACACACACACACACACACACACACACACATGCTGTATGGGCAGTGACAGCTGCTAAGTGCATTGATGTTTCAGTGATCAGTGTCAGACGGATCTTTGTCTGAAGGGAAACTGATGGGACACGACGTTGTGCTGCACCAGCAACTTCCACTAAACGAGGCAAGAAGCACAAAGATCTTAGTGTTTGGTGAAAGTCCAATTGTTAGTGTCGGTGAGTGAACTGTTGCATGAAATAGGAAACATTGGATAAAATGGAAAAAGTATTGATTTTCTCAACATGCCACAACATGGCGCGTGAACTGAATGCGTTATGAATAAGTCCCTCCACAAAGTGACATCTAGTGGTGAGGTTGCATGTTCTAGATGAACACTCCTCCCCTCACTCTTGGCTTCCAACCGTGTAATTGCCCTCTGTTGAATTCAAAATGTGTTTAGTTTGTCCATTCTGTAAAAAAAATTATATGATGGTGCAAAATGGCTGCCTCCACAGGGAGGACCTGCTTATGGATAATGGCTCATTCTCATGCGTTGAATCTAATTCAGGTAACTGTATTCTCACAGAAACAAAATAATTATTTTATATCCCATTTCTGTCGATAGATACACTTTCATTTGCTATTTGGGATGGAACTATGCTAATAAAGTTAAAGGACTTAAAGAATAAAAGAAAATCTTTGAATAGAAATCATGTTCCACAAAGCCCAGTTTGAAGAATAGCACCTTCAAAGCTTCTGTGTGACAACAAAACACTGCAAAACTGTTCAACTGAACAACAGTAATGACATACAGCTTTTTTCTATTCAAGGTCAAAAGTGTGGGCCCTCACACAGTACCCCCAATGTGACCGTCTTTACAGAAATAGTGCTTATTTTACCCATTTAAACTTGTTCATTCAGCCACAAATGGAACTGGATCAGAGGACAGGACTGGGAATGTGGTGACTGGATTATCAGTCAGCGGAAGAAAAAGTTGTAATGATGGTTAGTCAATATTTTTCTCTCACCTCCCTTTTGCTCATCATAATTGCTGTGTCATGCTTACACGTCCAAGCACAGCTTGAGGAAAGCCAGTATCTTTATCCGACAGATTCAGGAAAAAGGTTTAATCACGCTCGCCGACCTCAGGACGACGGGAGGGACCCGTGAACAGTATGCACCTGTGGCGGCGGTGGGAAACAGGGCGCAGAATAGAAGGGGGAGAGAATTGAGGGCTTTTCATGACCTTGTTCAATTCAATTGCCGAGCTGCAGCCCCACGTGACCGAGGAGGGAGACGTGCTCCTCCTGACTCATGCACACACACAGAAGTCATGCTTTGATCACAAATCACATCCAGGCCTCAGTGTCCAGGTCCCGGTCGGTACAACCAATCAAAACAATAGCCCTCCCCCTTTCGGGCTTTTTACCATCTCTGTGGTCAATCTGGTGAAGTGAGTCGTGGGGGAAGCGAGATTTGGCGAGACGGGAGGGAACAGAAGCTGGTATAGATCAGGTTTATGGAGAAATAGTTGAAACAGAGAGGCAGACATGATCGGATGGAGTGTGTCCTTGTGCTCTCTTCAAGAGACTAAATTGCCAGTGGTGGGGTGAGAGGCATTAGTGATCCCAGCTGATTGCCAAGGCTGTGATGCTGCACGTTGCCCTCCTGTTTTTCTGTTGTGGCTCTGCTCTTTATTAGAGATAACAAGTTGGCCAAAGGCAGAGAGAGGTGCTGCTGGAATTACCAGCAGGTGTAGATGAAGGGGAAGAAATGAGGGGTGGAGTATAAGAGGGGCAATCACTCTTACTGGGTTGGAGAGCTGGGGGAGGTGGGGGGGGGGGGGAGTGTGGAGCATAACAGTAACAGGGGGGGGGGGGGGGGGGGGGGGGGGAGTGTGGAGCATAACAGTAACAGATCTATGGGTGGTAAACATTTCCCTCTTCATGCTGGTCAGTGACTGCAGTGGTGCTGAAATACAATCACCTTTCTTTGTCTTGTCCACTGCATCACTCGTTATATTTACATGCATGGGTAAGTCTTGCTACGGTTAAGGTAAGAGTTAGGGTCCCAATTCTATTTGACAGGTGGGAGTGTGGGGACCTTTTTCTGGTTCCAGTCAACAAGCAAATAGGCTTTGACGGCAAACTGGACTCCTAAAGATATGCTGTCAGTTTGGCAACTTTGTCATTTTTGCATGCAATCCCTCGAGGTCATACCTCCCAATGCTCTGACTTCTGGGGTCAAAATTCAGTGTGCACACAATGTCTTGCCTTGGGCAGGTTCAGCTCAGTGGTAGAGTAAGAGCCTTGAATGCATGAGGTCTTGTGTTCAATTCCCAGCCTCTGGAGTTTGTTGCTTTGGATGAAAGCATCTTCTAAATGGATACGTACCTGGGGACATGACCGCTTTAGGTCCAGTCAAAATACGGAGTAATTCAACTCCCACTGAATTTGGTCGGACGTTGAGGTTTTCGAAAAGTAGCTGAGTCATCATTTAAACCTAGTGACTGTTGCTTCCATCTGTTACCGTCTTGTTTGTGGTAAGCTTGATAAAAGTTGTGTTCTTTTCAAAACCTGTCCACTAACCCTCAATGTCTCTCTCTCTTGTCCCCATTGTCCTTTCCCCCTCCCTCTCCATTGGACCCTCCCTCTCTCCCCCAGCTAACATCCTGACCGTGGTCATCCTGTCTCAGCTGGTGCTGCGTCGTCAGAAGTCCTCCTACAACTATCTCCTGGCTCTCGCGGCCGCCGACATCCTGGTCCTGCTCCTGATTGTCTTCGTCGACTTCATCCTGGAGGATTTCATCTTGGCCACGGCCCTGCCCCCATCACTAAATAATGCCGTGCAGGTGCTGGAGTTCTCCTCCATTCACACCTCCATCTGGATCACCGTGCCCTTGACCATCGATCGCTACATTGCTGTTTGCCACCCGCTGCGCTACCACACCGTGTCCTACCCAGCCCGCACACGCCGGGTGATATTCGCCGTGTACATCGGGTGCTTGTTGTCTGCGGCTCCGTATTACTGGTGGCCTGAGTTGTGGCACAGCCTGCCAGGGATGGGCAGTGGTGGTGTGGGAGGAGGAGGGGGAGGAGGAGGAGACAGGAGAACCGTGGCCCAGCATGTCCTGGTGTGGGCCCACTGTGCCACAGTCTACCTCCTCCCCTGCACCGTCTTCTTCTCCCTTAACGCCGTCATCGTGCGCAAGCTTCGCAGACGCCGCAGCTGTTTTCGCCTGCGTGGCTACTCCACCGGCAAGACCACTGCCATTCTCCTTGCCATCACCTCGATTTTTGCTGTTTTGTGGGCACCGCGCACCCTCATGATCCTCTACCACTTCTACTCCCCTCCCCCAGCCTCTCAAGGCGCGGGCCGACTGCTCCACGTCCTCACCGACCTGGCCAACATGCTGGCGTTGCTCAACACGGGCGTCAACTTTTTCCTCTACTGCTTCATCAGCAAGCGTTTCCGTAGCATGGCGGCCAACGTGCTGCGAGCGCTGGTGCACTGCCGCAAGCAGCCGCCACCGTTCTATGCCAGCCACAACTTCTCCATCACAAGCAGTCCCTGGATCTCACCGGCCAACTCCCATTGCATCAAGATGTTTGTGTACCAGTACGACAAAAACGGGAAACCCATCTGTGTTTCCTCGTGAGCCGCCAGTCTGCCCCCTCCCTCGGTCCCGGAGGGGGGCACATTTGGGATTTGTCGCTGTGGCAACCAGCTTTGTCCGCATGGGACTCTCTGAGGCTTGAAAATGTCAACACGCCTGGAGAGCGCAGAGGTGACAGTTTAGCTAGCTTTGAGGAATAGCGAGCAGAAGGTGCGAGCTTGGCAGGCAAACTATTCACAGAGCAGCAACCAGCATCAGATAGATGTTTTATAGATTGTTTCCTCCATGCAAAAAACAAAATAACAGAGCTTTACTGGTAGACGTCATCATTATCTATCAGAGACTTTTATGAGCTGCTGTTTGTAACAGTGATTTAAAATGAAGAGACAACTGAATGAATCCTTTGTGTGGCATCAAACCGTCGGTGACATTGAGTTTTTTTATGGATGCTCTCCGTTGCACACGGCGACACGCCTCCAACAGCTGCGTCTTCTCTCTGTCGGGTGTCATCTCCGCGCAGGCAGCCATCCAGTCAGTGTCTGGGCACCACAGCATCGCACCTCAAGGGGTGATTCACTCAGGCGGAGCCACTCGCCCATAATGTCCTGGCTGTCTCTCAAGCAATGTAAAAGCAACGCTGTCATTTCCAGTTCAATATGCAAAGGAGTCTCAAAGGCATGTTGAGCTGGATTCTTCTTACAGCAGCCCGGACACTGCAAGGGGCCTGGGTCGCCCACAGGGAGGCGCTTACGACAAAATTCAGACTCCACAGGATGTTGTAGGATCAGTAGGTGCTTTGCTTATTGTTTGTAAAGAGTATTTATCAATGGGAAACTTGACTGTTATTGTAGTTTTACAAAAGACACTAAAAAAATATACCTTGGGGTCGCTTTGGTGCCCAGGTGTCATAAATCCAGTACTTGCTATTCCAATATTAGGAAGGGGAAATTTCTGCTCCAAGTAGATAGTCCTCTATCAACTATTAATGGTCCTTGATGTACTGTTAGCCATTATCTGGATGAATATAATGAATGTAAATGAACATCAACCCTTTAGCTTTCTGGGAGGCGGAGGACTATGAGAGAGATACTGAGGACACGGGAATCTGTTCTCTTTCCTGCAATCTGGTGTCAGGGCTGCCCACTTGCTGGATGATGGCAGCATTGGAACATTTAACACCGAAATACATAATATATCAGCTTATCTTGGTCCTACACAATACCTACCCCCCCCCCCCCCCCCCCCCCCCCCCCCCCCCCACCCCCACCCCCCCACCCCCCCCCCCACCCCCCCCCCCCAACACACACACACACACACACACACCTCACACTGTAGACAGAGCACATACAGATCAGTGCTCATCCATTCTACAGACACGTCAGGGCATTAAATGTGTTCATCTATCTGGCAAGAATGGAGCTGAGCCAAGGGGTATGGTTTGCTAATACCCGCCTGGAGGGCCCAGACAGTACAGGCTTTTAAAAAAAATGGATATGGCTCTAAAACTGATGAATGTTGGGCGGGTCTGTCATCGCTGATGAAGTCATGCCCTCCAAAGTTCTTCTGCCTGGCGCTCAAACATCTGAGGCAGTTGAGCTTGCATGTGTCATTGGACGTTCGCGGTACTTATTAGCAACAGGATCTTTTAAATTCACACATTAGCAATTTTTTGATGTACCCTCAGTTGTATTACAAAAGAAAGTTTCATGAGCTTGTGTTCACTCCAGAGGGCCATCTCCAGAGGTGTTAGCATGCTATCTTTATTCCACACATGGCGCTGTATTGGAACATTTAACCTTCTCGCGGTGTCGGTCAGTGTTTGAGCGAGAGAGCTGTAGGGAGAACACCGCCGCTCTGCGAGTGCTAGTGAGCAGCTCTCAGCCACTTCGAGTTTCTTAGATTAAATTGGAAAATCTGGCCATAACGACTCAACCCATGTTGCCAATCAACTCCCCTCCCGTTTTCTCACCTCGAGCTACAATAAAACTCAGGTTTTAATAAATGCTGCACTTGCACTAATTCCACTCCTTCACCCGATCATGTTTCACATTTCTTTCTCCTCGTGAATATTACAGTAGCCAGAGTAGAATACATTTCTCAGCTCCCGAACTTCCCCTTTCGTCCATTCAGTTGTTCATTGGGGCCATAACTCTGCTCACATTTCCCATTTCTTTGTTCCACTCGAATAAATGTTTTATCCGCATGGCTAAAAGAAGCGTCGGCTGACGGCTGCTCGCCTCCTTCGCTCGACAAACCCCACTCATCCTTCATCCCTCCCACATGCCGTCAAATGAACTCGCTCCAACTTAATTGCTTGAAGTTAATTTGGTAAGTGTCCCTGAGTTGTTGAAGCTGCATGTGCACACTGGGCTTATTGCTCCGCTCCATCACTCCATATCAGAAAATTGATCCATGCGCTTGAGTATCAATTTAATGGAGATGAACAGCCAACGGGTCGATAACCAGTAATCACTGGGCGGGATCCCGTGGCTCCCGTTCGTTTCATTCCATTTAGTGTATGGCTGCTCAAATATGTGCTTTAATGCTCATTAGTATCGTCTGACCATCAAGACCGTCCTTACAAAAGATCATTGGCAAAGATCATGACAACGGCCTCAGGGTTTCGGCTCCGGCCCGCGGAGCTCATTCCAGATCATTGTTGCCATGACATTCATTTAGCTTGTTAACCCTATCCAGTGTTTCAGCCATGTTAATGTGACATTTGTTCGAGAACCAGTGCCTCGTTCCCGCGGCCTCCGGGGAATGAGGCAGGCATGCTGGGAAACCAAAGTGAATGGCTGAGAGAGGGGGAGGGAGGGGAGGTGGGGGCGGGTGCGGTGAGTGTCACATGCAGGTGTTCCTTCGTCTCCCACGTGAGGGAGAACGGTGTATGTATGTGTGTGTGTGTGTGTCTGGGTGTTGCCAAGAAATCTTCCCCATTATGAGGGGAAAAAAATGCCCAGCATCCATATTTTCTTCAGTCAGATATTAAAAAGATAACCACACATAAATCAATCAGAGAGGAAAATTGCATTTTCGCCAACAGTTCCTCTCTATCTCTCTCTACCAGCCTCACTCCGTGTGTGTGTGTGTGTGTGTGTGTGTGTGTGTGTGTGTGTGTGTGTGAGAGAGAGAGAGAGAGAGGGAGAGAGAGAGGATGTGTGTCTATGGTTGTGAAGACAAATTCTGGTTTGAAACCATTGCTGTGGGGACATTGTGGCCAGTCCTCACAACTTCTAAGGGCTGCTTGATGGTTAGAATTGGACTCCAGTTGAGAATGGGTAGGGGCTGTATTATATCACTCAGTGTCCTCACAACTGTAGCAAGACAAGTGTGTGTGTGTGTGTGCGTAAAGCCTGTGTTAGACAGAAAGAAGCTTTAAAACGTATATATTTGTGCCATAGGACCCGTAATGTATGACATCAAATATGTATTTATACTCGAGATGACTATAATTACATATAGCACAGTATTACAATGATATATACATGAATGTACAACTGATGCTTCTGGCAGATCTTTTTTGTTGGTATTTTTCGGGTTGTGATTTTCTACACAAATGAGCTTTTTTCAGTAGACTATCCTTCATGGCAGTGTTTTTCTTTTTGAATTGTACTGGAGTGATTATTGGCTTGCAGAGTTCGGTTCGTTTTCCTCCTAATGAATGTATTGACTGTATAAAGAGAATGTATTACTGTGTCGTAAGAAAGTACGCTGAAAAGTACTGGTCAATATATCAATATTTTTGATCAAAGAAATAAAGAATCTCTAAGGATTGAGACATAGTGCCACTGATGACCCATGTCTTTTTTCCCCCCTGTTTGTGTGATCGCATGGAATGACGAATGGAGCCTTTACACCACATTCAATAATGTAATCAATGGTCAGAGTAATGGAGTAACGGCCCGATGTCATCTCAAGTGGGCGGGGCCAGTGAAATCACAGCATGATGACCTATAAACAATGACAACTCCAAATGTTTCTCTTTGTTTTATTGCAAAAAAAATGTCATGCAGTCGTAAAATGTTCACATTTGATCAACTATCTTTTTACAAAACATTATGTAGTTTTTACACTTTGCAAAGTCGTTTCATGGGCGGAATGCAACCGTCTGGACGGCCAGTCTTCAGTTTGACACCCCACTGGCAGTGAGTGGCCATGTTGTTCAACCATGTATATGGATGTATGTGTGTGTGTGTGTGTCTGTGTGTGTGAGTCTCGTGTGCTCATGATGACAGGTTATGAAAAGTAAAAGACAATTAATAACAAATAAAATAAATGTTGATAGTTGTCCACTGACCTGTTCTATACATTTATTTTCCATACAATTTCAATAATTCTCATTCGTTCAAGTCAAAATCACAATATTCTAATACTGGAAGTGATGAGTAGCCTGCTGTGCCTCCCTTGGATTGCGCAATCCCTCACTAATTGTTGTTGGTGTACCAGGGGAGGCAAACAATACCCTGCCTCTCGCGGGGGGGCACTTGAGCTCACATGTACTTGTTGCTTCTATTCTTATGATGCAGAGAAGAAGAAACAATACATGAAATCCAAAAAATACTTTTCTCCCTTGCTCCGCCTGACTTCAAAAATGGAAGATTACGTTTCAAAACTTGAACATTTTGAAACTAATCAGGACAAAGAGTCACGGATATTTACAAGTGAAGGTAAGAGCATAAAACGTTTTTCTGAATAAGAAAAAAACAATCTCTTATTTGAATTTTTTTAAATGACCTTTGATTCAATATTTATTTATTATGTTAAGGTAAGGATTTGATATAAGTTGATCATGTTTAAAGCTAAGATTCAGGGTTAGGGTTAGGTTTAAGATTACAATTACAATCAGATGATCCAAAATGAAAATTAGGATTGCTCCATGTGTGTCTGTGGGTGTGTGTTTTTAGAATTATTTTTATAATCATTTTTAAAAGTCACCTGACATTTTGGGTCAGTAAGTGTTCTTGTAATTCAATTTAGAAAACCAAAAACAAGAGTTAAGCCTTTAGTATTTTTTTCTTCATTGCACTTCCTGTCACTTATCATGTGACAGGAAGCAGGAAGTTACACTGTTTTGCTTCTGCACTGGCTGCCATGAGGAAGATTGGTTTATTCTGAGCACAACCTGTAAGTTGAACATCATTTTAATAGCGTGTTCATTTGTTAGTATGCTGTAAAACATTTTACACACAGGCATAACAAAGTTAGCATGACTGTGTTAGCTGGTTAGCATATGTCAGCTAGTTCTTGCTTAGCCAAACAGTTTTAATTAGTCTGATGGAGTAACTTGACATGTTTATTTATATTCCATATGTTGCATGGGGATACGTTGTGTCTTATCTCTATCCACTGAATTGTTATGTTGCAGTTCCTACTGTTAATCAAGCTGGACCATGCTGACGTGTCACCGATAGAACAGTTAGCCGTCTGCCAGGGAAGCAGTGAGGGAAGAATAGTCAGCAGAAACACCTCATTGTAAAGTGGCATAAAGTGACGAGTATTAAAGCCACAAGCTCCAGAGCAAGAGGGGACAGTGTTTATGTTCCAACTGGCCACTTTGAATAAATCCACATCGCCACCATGTGGTCACCTACGCCACTGTGACATAAAGTAGATCTCACTGATTAATGTCCTGTCAGACCTTAAACATTTCTCATGTGACACTTATGCGGCAGAACAGGCGACAGAATGAAGAGAGAAGGACAGGGAGAGAAACTATAAGGGAGTGTATTTGTTGTTGTGTATGAGAGAGAGAGAGAGTGTGTGTGTGTGTGCGTGCGTGTGCATACACTGCCCTGCCTTACAAGTGTGTGGCTGCAGTTATAAAGATGGATGAGGGCGTCAACAGCTGTGATTGGACCTCAGCTGAGTGTGTGTGTGTGTGCGTGTGAGCCCCTGCACGTACGACCCCTTGTATCTATTTTGATGTCAAAGAAGCAAGAAAGGTTCAAATGTGATTTAAAAAAAGGATAAACATTTCATTCTGTGAGAATCTATGAAAAATGGCTTTAATAAATTCAGTTGAAGATTATATATATTATGTATGTCCATATCCACAGCAGAGGCTGTACATCATGATGCAAGGGATAAGATTCTGCAGGCTTGTACTTTACCCAAGCTGCTCCTTTTAGTGGTTTAGAGTTTCAGATCTAAATAGTTGAGCCACTTGATATGCAGACAACTCAGATAAACCTTCTTTGTTTGAATAATTGTTTGATACCAGTGAATTCACAGGCAGCAACAAAAACCTGAATGACATGGTTGGTTCTATGAGTCTGTGGTAAGTCAACAGGGAAAATGATTCCAGCTGTACGTTCCCCAAAAAATGTAAAGTCTGATGTATAAGCTCAATCCTGAATCTGCTGTCCTGATTCCTTGCAGTGGTTTGAACTGGCTTTTTGATGTGGATTAGCATCAGTTGGTAAATACTCAGAAATGTAGCCCCATGAAAAGTTCCACATGCATAGTCCCATAGTAGCGCCACCTGTTGGAGCTAGATGAAACTCCCCTGGCTGGGTCCATTAGTCATGGCTGTGCTGACAAGGTGGAATCCCAAGATGGAGATTGGATGTGATGGTTTTGCTCTGGTGTGTGTGTGTGTGTGTGTGTGTGTGTGTGTGTGTGCGTGTGTGTGTGTGAACATAGCTTATAAATGAATTACCCAGATATTGCGTCCTCGCTTTGCCACCATGACAAAACAGTTTGTCACCAGCTCGCAGTGAATTCTGGGACATATTGGGCGGGGTGGGATCCACCTGGTGGATACTCTGTTGCCAAGGGGATGAAAGGAACTGACTGGGTCTGTGATTGGTTTTTAAATGTAGGCTCCAAGGAATGTTTCCCCCCGAACTGAGACGCAGCTAAATGTACTGATCCTTCATGTCTTGTCACTTTTATGCAGAGTCGCTGCTCAAATTCATTCTGCATGAATATCAATACTGTGCTCTGAGACCTCTATGGTCTGTTTCTGCAGTTCAAGGACATCAGTGCAATTCATCTAAAGTGCATCATCACGTTGCCGCTGTGTAAAGTCTGTCCATTTTTCAAACATTTGTTTTTCAAACAAAGATAGAACAATGACACAGCAAAATGCCTGTACATCAGCGACACGTTCGACCTGTAAAATGTCAGTCACTGAATTATCACACCTGAGTCTTTTTCTGAGTGGAACAGCAGCTGGTGGAAAATCTTCCTCTCAGAGAGACAAAATGATACTCCGGGTGTAATGAAGCTGCAAAGTGTTTATCCGACTGTGGAGGCTGCACTCAGGGAGCTCAGATGATTTAGGCAAACAAGCCGCATTGTTCCAGGTATAGAAAAACACAATCAACTGTTTCAGCAGTGACTCTTCAACCCAAAGCTCAGCCATGAGCTCACAAGATAAAGAACAGACTCTGCATTTAGATGTGAATATTTCAATTACTTGTGAAATGCACAGCTTCGATTTGGAGCGGGAATAAATTAAAACGCGACAAAGGGATGATATCCTTTTGATCCTTTTTCTGATTACTTTCAGAACCTTTGTTCATACCCAGTAGAAACGGTATGTTTTGTATTATCCAATGGCGTCCAGTGGTGAGGTTGCAACTGAATTCACCGAACCTTCTACCCTCCATACGAAGGAAACCCATGGTAGCCTTCACAACGTCCACCTGTAGAACCAACATGGCAGCCTCCATAGAGAGAACCCACTCCTGATTTGAATATAAAGGGTCAACCCACTGAAATGAAAACAGCAATTTCCACCTTATATTTATCCAAGAATAAATTTGAACTTGGACGAAAACAAACCGGTCAAAGCGGCTCCGAGCAGCATCCATGGCTTTTGTGTGTCATGATGAACCCATAGTAATCCTGCCTTTCATGGCACCTTGTCCCCAGCTGCCTCCCCCTCACTGTGAATCTCTGCCCGGTTTAATGTAATACACTCTGCGCTGCCTTTTCTGCTTTCATCTGGCCAACCACACAACCTTGATGTTGGAATAGTGCTTAATTCAGGATCAAACAAACTGCAGGTCCAAATTGTTGCGTACGTGTAGGCCTATAGTGCATGATGGGGGTTGTTGGTTTTCTTTTCTCACTCTCTCTCTCTCTCTCTCTCTCTCTCTCTCTGAGCTGAAAACAACCTGCCAGCTCTCCAAACGAGCTGTTTTTTCCCCTTCGCACCTTTCACCCTATCATCAAAACTCGGAACATAAAAGCAAAGTCAAACCGAAAGTTGAGCATCCTCGCCTCAACTTTTGTCCACATGTTTCTGTGACACTTGGTCAGAAGATGAAGAAGACAATTGTCAGGGTTAGGTGCGACGCAATCTTGACCGCAACCTTTGACCTTTGGCGGTCGTAATCAGACTCTGAAGCTTTTTAATACTGCAACATAACAGCCTCCTCTGAGATGTAAACGTCAAGGGCTCATCTTCAGAAAGAGGTTTCCGCAGAGTCCTCATGCTCATGTACATCTCATAATTGATAGGCCACAGTTTGTATATCTATGGGGGCCAATGAGTTGCCCCAAGATTGACTGTAAGGTTTAGGCTCCAGTCATGCTTTTATTGAATGAATAAATAAATATGTGTCTCTCGCTTTGGTGACAGCAGGAGCATTTATCCCTTGATCAATTCTCACGCTGTCTGCAGCCTCCTTAGGCGCCGAACCCTGATGATTAGGTTTTTCGTTACCGCCGATGGACATGGAACTCATTTCACATACATCTTACAGACCCAATCCCGCTCCTGATATTAATGGCGTGATACAGAGAGAGAGAAAACTCTCCTGTCTTTTCAGAGGGACACAGAGTAGATGATGAGAAACAAAAGCACGGTCATAGGTTTAGCGAGACAAAGAATCTCCTCCACACTTCCACACTTACGTATTTGTCTTCTCTTCACCGTCACACTTCCTCCTGTTCTTCACCGAGTGCAAAGGTCTCACCCCTGGGCAGACTCGCGCAAAGGTGCGGTAAAAAATGTTTGGGGGTGTGTCACTTGCACTCACCTTCCTTTAATGATGACCTTTGCAGGCCCGCCTCCTACTTTTTATTCTCTCCTCTATCACCAACTGTCACTCATCCCACTGCAGCGTTACGCTCGTTCCCTCTTTGATCATCACTCAAACTGTGTCTCTCAGTGAAAGCGGCAAATGGCACCAGCAGCTATCCATCACAATAACAGAGCTGAGAGGAATATTGCATATCTGATGAGGAGTAGAAACATTGGCGTTTTGCTGATTGGGACCATTTTTCTCCCACGTTCTGTTTTTTTTCAGTCCGTAAACTCACTGACCCAACTTTGTAATATTCCCTCCCCGCTGTGTTATTCAGTGACACTTCATAGATTTTGCATATGACTGATGGAGAAGTTGAATGCTGTGGCGGCGTTGATTCATTAAAAGCGAATGTGGGGAAACGTGCTGATTATGTATAACAAATTCAATCACTGGCAGTAATGAAGTGGCTTGTAAACCAAAAGCTGCAGCAATATGCAGAAACGTAAACAAGCTACACGTGACTCCTGAAGCATGCTGCGAGTGCGGGTATGGGTGTGCAACATGTCAGATGGATTAAAGGAGTCATTTGCACTTTCGCGTTTGTGCTTTCGGAAGCTAAACCCGTGGTGCGTTGTCAGAACTAGACGCAGCGATTATGTCAAGCATTAAAGCGAGTAAAACATAGCAGTGCGACGTCTGGGTCGGTCATGTGCTGTCCCTTTATCTTTTTTGTTTGTCTTTCTCTTGATTATTACAGAAGCGCATCAGAGCTGTTGGGATTGTGGATGGACAACACAGACGTACAAACGCACACTTATGACTTCTCTGTGCTTCATGAACGACACAGTCGACAGCTGAGACCGACCTCTGCAGGTAGCTCCATCTCAATCTCCACTGGGCAAAAATATGGCTCTTACTGTGTTTGGGATTTTTTTTGGGGGGGGGGGGGGGGGGGTTTTCTTTCTTTGGGGGGGGGGGATATTTTGCTTCATTTTTAGAAGGTGGAAGGAAGTGAAGACCATATCACACAGACAATATCAGACAGACACGTTGTAATTATCCCAACTGATATCTGTGTATGTGTGTGTAGTGTAGTGTAGTGCAGCTGTGGCTGATGACAAGCTGTCGGATGTTAAAGAGAGTGTTGTGGCTCCAGCCTCCACAGTGCCCTTTACCACCCTCCAGGGAGCTCTCTTTGAGCCTCTTACCCCCCAGTCAGTGTTCTGGAACTGGAAATGACCCCCTTCATCTGCCAAAATGACAACCTCTGACAATAGGGACCCTCCCATTCAACACAGGACGGACTCCGGGGACATTTTGTTCTCCCTGCGGCCGGCTGTTGGCCGAACACGTCCTGTGGAACTCCAAAGATAGGTGAACAAAGTCGGGAACGAGTTTTCCCATAAATCTCTGCGGTTTTTGACTGTGAGCGTTGGTGAGGGATGGACGTCCAGCATGTCAGACATTATATGACTTTTGAAGCCGCCCCACACTCACAATGATTACTTTTTCAATTGCTGGATGCAAATTGAAATTTGACGACAGCCCATCAGTCACATTTTGGTTGCAATTTGTTGAAGTGAATCTGCACGCGCCAGTAGATATAGATTGTAAAGTCAATTTGCTCTCAGGCACTCAAACACATCTCTGCTCCACAGGTATCTGGGACACATTAAGAGCATTTCAGTATCAATCTCCCCTGAAGTGGAAGAGTGGGTGGCTTGTCACACGAGTCCTCAGAGCCAAGAAACAACTCTTGTTACCTTCAGCTGACTTATTTTGTTCTGCAGGAAAACAGGTCTTCACAATTACACAGGCCATATTTTACTGGAGAATCAATTGGTGAAAGATTATAAGATATGTTTTATAAATTCATCAGGATTCTGATCAAAACAACATTTGTTTCTATTGTTGTGTTGGGGATGAAGAAAAAAGTGCAAAAAAGAGAAATCAGTCAAAAACCGAGCAAAGGTATTGAATGAAAACATTTGCATGGTAAATTGGGTTTGTTGCAAATTTGCAACAACAGGCATATACACTTCAAGTAACCATAACTGCTCAACCGCTTGGGCTCGATAGAAATGGTCCCTGAAAGAAGAAAACATTCGCTTCAGGCCAATGTCTGGGATATGACGGTTGCATAAAGCACTTACAAGTTACTGCTGTCTGAGCGCAGACAAAAACAAGCCCCGCCTACATTTGACCATGTTCGCTCCAGGTGACCATAACTCATCAACCGTTTGGGCTAGAGAGAACATATTGTTATATATATATATATATATATATATGGCTTGGCTGTCAGAAATGACGTGTTGGAGCGTTGCAGCCGAAACTCCAGAGTGCGGCACGAGACAAAAGGCAACCTTTATCACAGAGGAGACAACAGCAGAAATAGTTTAGCCTAATTACCGGGGGTTCTTCATTGTGTGTGCACAAATGCACACACGGAGCGTGCTCTCCTGTAACTGTGGTTCACTGGGTTCATTGTGTTCAGCAGTCTGGAGAGGTCTGTGCAGCCTCTCTGCTCTCTCTCTCTCTCTCTCTCTCTCTCTCTCTCTCTCTCCCTCACACAGAATTCTTCCCCAGCACTCAATACAAAGCAGGGAGATTAATTAGAAAAGTCCTGCAGCAATAAAACCTCTAAATAAGTTGTCGTCACAGGTCCTGAGGGTGTCTCTCGCGGTGTTATGGCTCAGATCACATCAGCCTGCCAGTTCCCTCTGCTCCCTGTGCGACCTCACGTCACGCGCACACGCATACATCTTACATCTGTCCTCTTACTAAACTCAGTGTTGTGGTCGGTGGTGCTGCGACTGGCTGTGATTGAAGAAGTAATCAGCCGTGGTGGTAAAGTCGAGTCATTAAATAGTCCAAGCACCCTCGCTTTTCCCAGAGAAATCTGGTGTTGACGCCATCTAATAGCTTCACGGAGCGGAGAGGGAGAACGCACGGTCATTACTTCCGAGGAGGAATCGCTTCTGTGGCCGCTGGGGCGCCCCCTGCTGGGGGTCTGAAGAACTTACGACTCTGATGTCCCACACAGCAAAGGGAAGGCTCTCTCCACTTTTCGGACATAAAATAAACGGCATATAGTGTGTTGTTGTTGTTTTTTTTTGACGTCCGAAAAGTGGAGAGAGAGAAAACAACATACTAACATACTATTTTTTTCGTCCAAAAACGACATACGATACTCTGCCGTAAATAGTACGCATGTCGCTTTTCTTCACTTTTTGGACACACTATTCCTTTTTTTTATTTTTTATATCACTTTCTGGATGAAAAAAGGCTTAGTTTATTCAGCCAAAAAGTGATTAAAAAGACAATATAATATACTATGCCAGTGTTTCATCAAAATATTAATTGGTGGCACAGTTGGTTAGGCACAGTCTGTTGTTAGATGGTTGTGTGTTGGTTGGTAGTTGTGGTTTAGGTCGTTTTGGGCCGTAACATACACGGCATTTTGGGATGATAAAATAAACGTCTTTTTTTTTTTTACTGTAAAATAAACGGCATAGTATAGTAAGTCGTTTTACTTCACTTTTTGGACATACTACACTATGCCGTGTTTTTCTCCACTTCTCGGACATAAAATAATCGGCATACTATACTATGTTGTTTTCATTTCATGTTTTTGGAGGTCAAATAAACGTCATACTATACTATGTCGTTTTTTCTCTACACTTTTCAGACGTAAAATAACCGGCGTACTTTGCTATATCGGGTTGTTTTCTCTTTTCCCTCGTCCCTCAACATGTCACATGACTGTCAACTGATGTGACGGCGCAGGCCTGAAACAGCAGATGGCAGCATTGACATGAACGTGCCTTTGAAGTCTCTCTCCCTGTGGCTTGAAGAGGAGGAAGAGGGAGGAGGAGGAGGAGGAGTGAAAAGCCGAGGAGGAAGAGGAGGGAAATCTCAGCAGAATGGGTGTGTGTGTGTGTGTGTGTGTGTGTGTGTGTGTGTGTGTTTGAAAAAGGGTGTGTTGTGGCCGTGGGAGTGTGTGACGCCACTTCCAGCACGTACTTTCCCGACACATCGGCAGAGTTTCTCTGAGGCTCCAACCCGGGTTTCCACATTCTCCAGGTTTGTACTTCAACTGCCGAACTGTTCCACGACCCTGAGCTGTTGAATGGACTTTTCAAAGCTGTGGATGTGATTGGAGCGTCGTGCCGATACTCGTTTCTCTCAGGTGACGTGTTGACATGCAGCAGAGCAGCACTTACTCTGAGCAGCTGAAGGGAGGATGGACCACCCTGCTGAGCCGCCTCTACCAAGACCCCGAGGTAACTGGCACAAATGGATCACACTCATTTATCCATGTTATCTCCTTCTCGCTGAATTGGAACACGACCCCCCCCCCCCTTCCTCCACCCCAACAGGTGGCACAGGTGATGAAGACCAGACTGGTGCAGTACCTGGCCAGTCATCCTTTCTTGGCCCCCGCCGTGATGCTGTTCAGCGCCATGGCGGCGCTGCCTGTCGGGCTTTTCCTCACCTTCGCCCTTGTCACCACGGTCATGTCGGCGGTGGGGTTTGTTTTCTTTGAAGGTGGGTTCACGCCAGTTGGGGGTAGGTCTGGGTGTAGCGGGGGGTAGGGGGCGGGGGTCGTGGGGCCACAGGGGTGGGTCAGGGTCCTATGTTTTGTCTGTTTAAGAATCAAATCCCAGTGATTGACCGAACCCTCACCCTGTTCTTACACCAGCCTCAACCCCACTCTCACCGAAACCCCAAACCCTCACCACAACCCCAACCCGTACCTTCCTCTGACATGTATCGGTGTGGTGGCAACATGTCGAAGACGTTGCATATGAGAGAAAAATAAATAATATGTCAGAAAAATAATCAGTCCATTCAAACCAGCGAGAAAATCGCTTTGGTTCCGCCTGCGTCATCCCCACTGGGCCAGGCTCTGCTGCATCCAACTGTCGACGTTCATGTGTTCATCACCACAATCCTGACCTTTGTGCCCGTTCCCCCCTCAGCGTTCCTGTTGTTCACCGGAGGCTGGACTCTGCTGTGCGTCCTCTCCGGCCTCGCCTTCTTCTCCGTCACAGTTTCACTCATCTTAAATGCCCTTCACATATCCATCTCCAGCGCGCTCGAGTATTACCAACAACTGCCCCAGGTAATGCGCTGCTGCCTCAGTTCTCCTTATTACATCATTTATGTCATGCTCTGAATTACACTGTTTTTTTTCCTTTTGTTTTATATCCGTCTCTTTTTCCAATTTCCCTTCACCAGAAATCCAAAGTCCAGGAGAAGGACACAGATATCAGAGGTTTAAACTGAAGAAAATGCAGTTGCACTTATTTTATTTTTTTTATCTCTCACCTTAATATTGAAATATACATCATGAGCTTTAAATCTGCACTATTGAATGTGAATGTGTGGTGATGTGTTTCTGGAATCTGTTGGTGGTTGATGTATGTTTTAAGACTGCAGGGTCATGATAGTTTTATTTATTTATTGCAGTAGTTACATAAGGTAAACCTGTGATCCTAAGTGCCTCTAAAGCCAAATACAAAGAATCAGTCATTCTCAGGGTACGTTAAGGTGGCAGCTCTTTCTGAGTGTTGTTTAAGAACAGAAAATCAAACACATTATGGAACTAGAACAGCACTTAGATAGTACCTCTGCCAAGGTCAACAGTTTTCGTGTGCTCACAGACAACTATCCACTCATTTACATCAATCTCTACTATTTATTATTACTCTAGATATTGGCCAACGTTTCTAAGTTCTCATGAAGTCAAAGAAAATAAATCAGTCCAGGTTCTTGTGCCCACTGAATAATAAAGCTGTTATAAACACACGGCCTCGGCAGATGGAATGATGTTGCCTGCTGTTAAATGTATTACTTCTGTTAAGCAGCTTGAAATAAAGTGATGTAATGTGACGGTATCTTTGATTTGATCCTCTGTCCAAACATTATACCCATTAAATTCTAAAAGACACAAAGACGGCTTATTCTGGGATGTAAGGTGTGAAGTGAATAAATAAGACTTCAAACATCAAAGTATCAATAATGTAAAATCAGTGTCGTTACAATATACACAGTGACTCGGGGGTTATTCTCATAAAATCTTTAATGGAGGTGAATTCATGCAAAAGGTGACTTAAAAAGTTGAAATAATCCATTAGGAATGGAAATTTTGAAAAGATTAGGAGGCCTTTAAATTCAAAATATATGCATTCATGGAACAGTGTGACCACCGATACTCTGATTACTGAGCAGCACAAAGTCAGGTCTGTTGAACCGTTCACGCCAACATTCCGACATTCAGCTCACAAGTGAAAACGTCATAACCAGGCTGCTGGGAAATCCTCATACTAAACATCTGCACACTTCTAATCCCTACAGGACA
Organism: Chascanopsetta lugubris; assembly: GCA_016785325.1. Lineage (NCBI taxonomy): Eukaryota > Metazoa > Chordata > Actinopteri > Pleuronectiformes > Bothidae > Chascanopsetta > Chascanopsetta lugubris. The sequence goes on from JAFBJT010002209.1 coordinate 127,148, forward strand.
GATCCCACTCGTCTTTCAGTCATGCATCACTGACTGGTCACTGTCCGATGGTATTTATTGGTGCGTTTTTTCTAGGAGTGCAACAATGCAGGAAATAAAGTTTGTGCATCCAGAAATGTGATGTAGCATTGGCTACAGGATTGCATGAACTCTTAAAGCTGTGAAACAGTTGCATCGCCTGGGTAGCCTCTTCAAAACAGTAAACTAAACAAAATACAAGATCACATGAGAAGTTTAATTTCAAACAAGATGTCTGCCGTTGAAAATACTAACACTGATGGAAAAAAAGACTGCCGGGATTTAAGTAAATAATTTACACATATCTTCAGTTGAATGAACTGTTAATACAAAAACAGGTCTGATTTGCAGAGGAGAAATAAGTGATTAAAAAATGAAATATTAGAAGGCAATATTTTGTGCATGTTTTTGGCCTCTAGGATATTTTCCAGGGTGGGTAATAGGGCACAAAATATTGCGATCAAAAAACAAACCTAATGTAAAAAAGAAAATACTGTGAGAAAACGGACAAAATCCTCATCAGGCACTGAAATACGTTACCCTTTATCGCTCTTTCGATAAGACTGTACATTTGTGCATTTCTTAACCAAGTCAAACATAGCATTTCTCAGAGACGACCTCATTTGTGATATAAAAATAAGAAATAAAAATGCGGATACACCTCACATGTAAAAAAAAAAAAATAAACAAAAAAAAAAAAAGAGCCTTTTCTCCTATTTGAACAGCAATGAACAAAGTTTAAGGCAAGATGCTGAACGCAGAAATCCGAAGGTTGATTCAGGATGATCTTTGTTCAGTTCTGGTGTTGGTTGGGATTTACCAGTTCGATCAGCAATCATCAAAAAGACTAGTGTTTTTCCCCGTTAGTTGGCTCTCTGTCTCGGGCATCCTTTGCTATAGCTCATGAGATTCCACAATGTCATCTCTGCACCCCCTGAGTCTGCTGGGAGTCACTGTCTCTTCGGTGTTTTATGCAGGGAGACTCAGCTTCTTGCCTTTCAACACTGAGGGAAAAGAAAAACAAACAGTTAAGACAGCCAGGATGTAGGAACACAATGGTCTGACTTTTAGTTTTCATGGAGCTTTCCGAGGAGCAGAGGGAAACGCAGTTGGCATTCCGTCATTCATTCATGTGTTTCTTATGTACGTCACAAATCTGTGAGCGAGCATCAACAAAGATAAAATAATCACCACAATAAATCAACTGAGCCGGCTTTTCGAGAATCGCAGAGGTGGCAGAGATATACAAGTCACGTTGGCATCAGGAGAAGTGTGACCCAAGTCACTTCACGTAACAGCTGAACACTGGCTGACGAGGCACCTGAGAGAGCAGGGTTTTTCTAACAACCCGTTCACTCACCGACACTGAAAAAAGACATTTTAAATAAATAGTTGGCCGATGCACCCGAGTAGATCTAATCTTGTGGTGCACTGGGTTTTCACAATTTACATTCGTTTTTGTAATTGCAACTGGATGGATTCAGGAAGATCCACTTTTAGTTTTGTGAGAGAGATGGTGGATTATGTTCAGTCAAAGCAAACATGAGGCCAAAACACCAGCGTCTTTCAAATGTATCACCATGCTCACACAAAATTCCCTCTGTGCGATTCCTGGGACTGTGTTTCCGCGGCTAACGACTGTGAAAGGACAGGGACGTAAAATCCGACTTTTGAACTTAACAGACCGTAACTCTGTTAAACAGAAAACCTTCATTCAGGAAACGGACGCCTTGAATTAGCTGCAGCTTAAGTGTATAATAATGTGCGTCAGTGTAGAAGGATTGTGGTTTTTGTCATTTAAGTGGAGGCGGCGTAAACATGGGTATTTCAGTGTTGTGTGATCTCACTTCTTACTCTTTCCCTGGCGGCTGCCGCTTAATTGATCACTTTTGGGGATAAAAACAATATACAAACATTTTTTGACTGGTGTTTTTACATTACATAGTTCAATCTGTTATTACACGATGGATGACAGCAAAAAAAAAAAAAAGAACCCACCTTTTGTGAAATAAAGGTAGAAGAAGTCACAGTAGAGGACAGTCTGCACCACGCCAGCCACAATGGCGATCATGTCGAAGAAGCCCTCAAAGTAGAAACGCCAGATCCAGTTGAAGAGGTAGAGGGCTCGATACATGCCCAGGCTGAACAGGTAATGGGTGGTGATGGTCTCCGCCTCACCGGTCTTGCTGATCATGAAGAGCTGGGGCAGGATTGCCACGGACTCCAGGTAGATGGAGAACGTCCAAAGAATCTGAAGTGCGGGGGGGGGGGGGGGGAAATGAGCATCACATTCACAAAGTTTTCTCCTCATGAATGAATTCTCATAAGCTGGAACTCACCTCGAGGAACGCAAAGTCATGGTTGATGAGGACAGCGAGACCTCCGACGGGAACGACCAGGAACTCCACCCGGAAACTGTCGTGGTTGCCGTCGTAGGTGGCTCTGAATTTCATGTAGATCAGGTAGACGGTGGCGTACGCGCAACCGATGTAGATCACCTGTTAAACGACAGGATCGTTCCCACATGTCACTCGGGGTCCCAGGAAGAACAGGATATCTCTACCTCTATGTTTCATGTTTATTGTTTATTGTTTAATGTGAGCGAACTGCGGTGCTGAATTTCCCAAGGGATAAAATAAAGTATTTCAATTCAATTCAATCAATTCAATACTGCTCAGGGCTATGTGGTGGTGTTTACCTTCATGCTTGTGTTGTAGAGAGAGATGAAGGAGGAGAGCAGATCCAAGTAGCGTGTGGTAAAGACGATGGCAAACAGGATTTGGCTCTTCCCAGAGATACCTTTTTAAAAATCATCAAACACATTCATCATGCAGCCGCAAAGGATAATAATGGAGGCAGTTTCAATAGATGAAGTCACATGAAACTTCTGGGTGACTTCACTGCTCGCAACATCATCCTTAGTTGAACAGTGACCTCTACTGGGGAAGGGGGGGGGGGGGTTATCTGCACCAATAACTACACTTTGCTTAACTTTGGACGGCCTTCACAGTGATATCTAGCTCTATACATTTAAAGATCAAAAATTCATTTTCAAAAACTGTTACAGGACAGTTGGGAAAAAAAAAAGCGAGAGAGAATGACCTCTACAATAATCACCAATGAGCCTTCACAACAGGACATCTCCATCAGCGTATGCTGATGTCTGTCCTAGTGCCAGTGCTGTGAGAAAGTGAACGTTTTACTCGCACCAGAAAAGAAATGAACAACATGGTTGCTGTTGTATCCACGTGCAGTGTGTGTATGGGACTTGGAAAGGCAGTATGTAAAATGAACTTGATGTCACAGCTGTTATCTACCTGCTTTGTTATTGACTTGGAGGCCAACATCTGTGCATCCACTCAGGGAGGCTGTTGTAAAGCCAGCCTTCACCTCTTTAATTTGACGTATTTGCTAACTAGTTGCCCATTGCATAGAACAGTTGCCATGATCACAGAGTCAGATATCTATTGTCATCTGCTGCCTGAAATCACCTCTTCACTTTGACCCTTGGTCCCACAGCTCACAGCTGTGTCACTTTGACGTTCACAAACAACCCAACAGCCACAACTCACATATCAACAAACAACTATTCATATGCGCTTTTGAGTAAAGGTAATCATGACACTACAGCACCAATCAGAATAAAAGAACAAATAGCTTTAGCAGGTTAGCTACTTCCGCACCAAGACGAGGAATGCCACGTCAGAAGCCAGACCAGAGGAGTCAAGCGCCTAACCGCGTCTAGCAGAGCAGCTGCCTGTGAAGTGTGTGTGTGTGTGTGAATGTGTGTGTGAATGAGTAAGAGACAGATGTGTGATTAAGATAACTTCTTGCCAAATCTTTCATCGATCCTAAATGACAGTGCATGTCTCGTTCAGCTGAAACTATTTTGGCTCGCTGCTTTGGCTAACACAAATGGCAGCTAAAAGCTAGGCTAAAAACTCTACATTGTTGTCGCTAATCCAAGTATCTTAACCTACGTGTTTGAAACAATTGTGTCGGAGGGGGGGGTTAACATGTACACTTAGCAGCACATACCATGATTTGTCAGGAGTTAGCTTGTGGGCTGCTAACGCTCGGACGCTAGCTCAAATGAATGAGTGGGAAGCGTTAGCAAGTGGTTAGCTAGCTAGCTAACCTAGCTGGTAAGGGGGGGATGGCTCATGTTTTCGCGAGTAAAAAAAGGCTGCAACCGACCAGAAACATTGGGAGGGCAATAGCACAGCGCGTGTTATATTGGTAAATCTCGGGCTCACCTGCACACGACCTGCTCTTCCATATTTTGAGCAGCAGGATGATGATAGCAGCCAGATGAGAGAGGTCCCCTGTCAGTCTGAAGACGTTCATGGCGGCAGGATGGATAAGCTAACGCAGCTAACGTGGATATGTGTCCGCTTCTAACTCGGGGTCGATATCCTCTAGTACCCGCTTGGCTTTGTCGTCCCGGCCGTGTGAGTGTTTCACCAGCTCAACTCGGTGGCGAACGGGGCTGCGGGTCCAGACGGAGCACGATTGAAAATATGGCGAAAGTGCAGGTCGACGTGGAAGGAGGCGTGTCAGAGCGCAAGGAGGGCCTCCGATTGGACGAAACAATGACTGACAGCAGAGGAAGACCCGCCCAGAAGAGGAGGGGGCGAAAATTTGAGCCCTGAATCCACAAACGGCTGCCTGGTGCCAACGTTACAATAAGATTAAAGGTGCAGTGTGTAACATTTTGGTGGGATTATTTTATGTATATACACGTCGTCTGATCCTTTCATCAAAGGCATGGTAACTAAGGTTGACAGCCGTTACAGTTCTTTGGATTTTACCCTATGAAGACACTGTGCAGACTATCTGGATACTATTCTGCCTGATACTTCTCTTCCTATCTGCTGTAACTCTTTCTGCAAGCGTCTAATAAATCTTTTGGAACCAATTCTCTGAATGGGATTGTGTCTATTATGAACTGTTATTCTCTCACGAGCTGAAGGTACAACTTTTTGGTATCGTGTTCGCACTGCCAGAACGCCTTTATGAACAGACTCTATATCGGTTCAACAAAGAGAATAAAATCTACTTTCCCTTACAAGCCACCAGCAGTGTTAACAGTCACTGACATGACATGTTGATCCACCCCTCAGTTTCACGCGCAGGAAGGAGGATAAAAGGGAACCAAGTGTTGAGGAAGTGTATCGCTTCCCACATTGTCAGCCATTAGATAACATCATCGGAGGCGTCATGAGATCACTCACAAGTGCTCAAGCTACAGACATGGAGTGGTTGTTTTGGTTTTCGCTCATGCTGACTCACCTGCCACTGACAGGTAAAAGGCAAACTTTCCTTTCTCTCCTGGCATCATGACTCTTGTTTCCATATCAGGTCATTTTCAGACATTTTGCTTGTTTACAAGATATATCATGCAATAACAACCGAACCAATGAATGCTCACTGTGATTAGGTTCAGGGTCTTTCATTAACATTCCTCACCATTGTGACATTTTGAATTTAGATTTTCCCCCGGAGGCAATTATTGGATGTCTTTGTGTTTACATTTGGGCTGTTTTTTTTGTTTTGTTTGTTTTTTGTCGTTATTTGATATGATATATGTGAAAGGGGAACTGACCGGTGACTGGGTGACATGCAATAAAGGGTTAAAGGTCAGACTTGATCCCAGACCAGTGCGTTGCTCCCATCACGGATCTGAATGAAAACAATCAGGCACCTATAGGCAAATGATGTTTCCCATAGGCTCGACAGCAGTGAATTTGATATCCCGTCTCTTCCCAGAGAGCATCCTAAGTGCCGATACCTGCCTGATACAGCCGAGGAGGGAGATCAGGAGGAAAAGCGGACAGGTGGTCATGCTGCCGTGTGACGCCAGCACCCACTGTTCCACCAAGAACTGCCGGTTTGAGTGGTTCGTTTTCAAAGAGAACTCCCATCTCCGTCTCAACCTCTCTGCCAGCCCGAACAAATACAAATTGGACCAAGCATCTTTGCGCATCAAGTCTCTGAATACCAGCGACAGCGGGATCTACCACTGTGCCATGGCCTGCCGTGGAGATCCGAGGACGGGTGCTCAACACGTTGGGTCCGGTACGGTTCTCACGGTGACGGGTAAGAGGTAGATGAACAGGATCTAATCAGAGTTGAGGGCTACTCAGCAACTTCACCATGTCACTACATCCTACACACTGCACCTTTAATAGTTGGACACAGATGTTTGGATGCTTTCATTGAGATGAATGATAGAAAATAAACAACTCTTCTCTTTTTTGTTTGTTTCCAGGACATGTTAAACTTCTGGGAAAGCGAATTCTTGTGTGGTTGTCATTCGTCCTCCTGCTCATCTACAGCGTGGCAATAGTGACGCTCATCTTCCTGAAAAGGGTGCATTCCGTCAATATATCCATTTCAGATGCATTGGCAAAAAAAATGCACAGGTGGAAAAATAAACTGGTTCTCTGTTCTAGTACGGCTGTAACATGAGCCGCTGCGGAAGGATGGGGAACATTGACAAGGTAGTATTGATTGATGGATCGATTGAATGTGTCGTATTTGATTGAACTGCTCGAGGTTTCGCCCCTGAGAGGAGGAACAGGAACCTGGGCCGTGGCTAAGTCTGGTCCAGAGAACCTGCTTGTAACGGCACAGGTGTTCAATCGCAATCGTTTGACATTGAATCCTAAATATGATATTTATCTTCTCATCTCTTCATGCAGAAGTTATCGATAAAAAACACAAGATTCAGCAACGTGCTCCAAGAGATGAACAACAGGAGGAATTTGAATGCAAGGAAACAAACCTCCTGCCCAAGCAGTTCAAATGTTGAGGTAAAAGCTGTTGCAGCATGCTCAGGATAGAATTTGTCAATATAGGATGATTGGGTAACCATGAAACTTCTACATCGCTTGTGTCACAGCATATTTCCTATAAAACTGCACATTTTCTTTATTTTTAGATTTAAAAAAAAGATTGTTTTCATTTATCATGAATTGATCGCAGGCGGCGAGTGCTGAAATCAACAACTCGACTGACGACATCTATCAGAATGTGGAAGGAGGTGGTCGGGGATGTTAGATCACAGCATCTGAGACCGGGGGGATGTTTCCCCACACAACGAATCACGTGAAGGACACTCGTGTGACAGAGGAAATTGACACATTGGTGCACGGTGCAAGTTCTTTCTATGCTTGCTTGTGTTTTTCCAAGAGATTACAAAAGGCGCCAAGTCCCTGTTCCTGTCCTCTGTGCCACTTTTATTTATTTTGACATTTGTTTTTGTTTTGGGGCAGGTGGATATGATCATGTAGTCTGAAGTTTTGCCGTTTTTTTTATTCTTTACATTTTCAATAAGGACCCAAAATAAATGACGAAAAATAATATTTGTCATTTCTTTTTCAATATCAAATGATGAATTTATACCACAGATTCTTTGGATGCAGTTTTTAGATACTGTGTTCACTGGGCACTGACTGGTGGCACTGAGGCAGAGGTGTCAGACTCATTTTAGTTCAGGGGCCACGAACGGCCACATTTAATCTCAAGTGGTAGAAACAATGACAACTTCAAATATTTCCATTTGTTTGAGTTTTAAAATGTACAGTTGTGAATTCAAAGAAAATACAAAACTTAAACTGATTAATACATGAAAATGTTTCTTCACAATATAACCATCAAGTACACTTTTTTTCCCCACTTGACTTCCCTAGATTCTACTTATTCCTCAACAATGTTTGACACATAACGAAATCACCAACTTAAAAACATATGAAAAAATCATACTCATCCAGCTGTGTAGAAATATATTTTGCCAAGAGATTTGGGAATTCAAATCACAAAATACAAATGGACAAAAGAAAGTTGAAAATCATGAAATGACAAATAAGGCACATTACAGGCGACTATATGTTCAATGTAGCTTAGACCACATCGAGTATCCTGAAATAGAAAAGGTCCTAAAGTGGCTCTTTAAAAAAAGACCACAATACGAAATTTTGAGACAAAATGTCTTCGAGTCGTCGACACATTCTGCTCACTGACCTCCATTCACTGCAAATACCCCCAGAAGAACTAATCAAGATCCATCCAGTTAACTGAAGCTAAGAAAAAGGCCAAGCGGAGTGTTGATATATGTACACATTTCCATTTTAACATCCAACCCAACACCCTGAGTTGAAAGTGTGTGTTTGACATTTCCCTTTCATCTCCTTCATTAGCGTAAACTGATCATCTGCAACACAGATATAAAGCATCACATATCATCGGGTTAATCTGAGCACAGCTGGAGATTCATTTGTGCCCGTGCTCGTGTTCACTGTTCGGTTGTTCTCCGCAGAGGAGAAGTTCCATTCACCAATCCATAACTTAAAAAGTGACACTCATATATGGCACATGATCCAGTTAATGAGCATAACTGTACTTTGTCACTGAGTCTCATTCGTATGATTTCTAATGTTTGAAATGAATGTCTCGAGTGCCTGTGGGGGACTCAAACATGCATTTGCAGAATACAGTATGTATTCATAAAGTGCATCCGTACAACTTTGGATCATTTGCATATTCATTTCAACACAATCCGTCACCTGGGAAATATCAACCGTCAATGTACTTGGGGTCAACCGCGTGACTGTTGCGGATGGAGAACGGCCTCCACGCCAGGACCTGCGCACACGCCACAGCCATTGGCACCAGACACACCAGGTAGAACATGACATTGTGGAGATTCGACAGGGCGCTGGAAAGACAAAGATTTCTTTTATTACAGTTGTTTACAATGTTTAGATTCATTTGTAGCGCAGATGATTAAGGAATAGGCAACGGGATCTGAATTGATTCTCATGTTTTTCCCGTGATGTAAGAAAATGTGGGTACCTTGGATCTGAATACATTCCTTCATCCTTCAGCCGTTCGTATCCAAAATGGTTGAGGATGCTCAGCACAAACATGGGGGCCAGAGACTGACCCGGCTTAGTGAAGAGAGCGTTTGTTCCAAACACCATTGAGGAGATCGGGGAACTGTGGGAGAAGAGGAAAACAGTTTCACCACAACTTAACTCGACAAATACCTTGAATGGAATGAAGCGCTAAGAACAATGATTCTTAGACAAAGCAGTGTCGGGCGTTGTGAATGAACATGTGAGTGGATCACTGAGCTGAGAAGCATGTTTTACCTGCGGCTGTACTTTTGCATATCTGTGTCAATGATGTCAGCCAAAGGCAAACCGAACAGACTGAAGGTAGCTTGGATAATGATCCTGCACAGAAGATGAAGGTGAGCGTTTCATGAGAGTGGGGCGATCCCATACAGAGATCATTAAAAAAAAAAATTTTTTAAGTCATTTAATGGCTTACATGTTAACAGTGAGGAAAAAGGCTAGAAAATAGTAGTGCTGAGGGCCAAGTATTAGCATGATAGTCGCCAATCCAGCCTCTATGTAGAAGGCGATGAGGATGATCCTATAGTAGCCAAGGCCATGCAGCAGACTCTGACAGCTCAGCACTAACAGCTGGGGATGAGATAAGGAAGGCCACAGGAGAGTTAGATGACAGTGTGACCATAATTAGTGAATTACACTCATCTTCCACTTTATTGAGTGAACCACTTCAACTGCTCCTTCGTGCAAAATCAGCCAATCACATAGCAGCACCTAACAGCATTTAAACATGTGGACATGGTGGAGATGATCTACCGAAGCTCATACCGAGAATCGGGAGTGTGTTGTTGCTGGGCAGAACAGACTGGGCCAACGTTGACTCGTGTGCGTTTACAAACACCAAACTAAAAACTCGGCATACGACACATTTCGTCATGCAAAACTAAAACAGAGATGTGAGGAGGGCGATACCTGTGGACAGATGAACCCCGCTCCGTACATGACGCTCTTGACCAGAGATGGAAGCACATTGGGGGGGATCAGGTGCTCGGTGAAAATCATGGTGAAATTGTTAAAGAAAGCCAACATGAAGACCTGGAAGAAGTTCATGAGCACAAAGAGCTGAAAGTCTCGATTGGTCAGGATTTGCCACGTCAGCGTGGTCAGCGTGGAGAGCGAGAGCCCCGACATCTTGTCGTCACACCCCGGGGCCTCAGCGTGCTCGGGCCCTTTGTTGTCGTAGCGGCTCTCGGCGTGCACGCCCGTGTAGAGCATACAGCCGCAGCTCACCACAGCGACGAAAACTGTGAAGGTTTGGAAGGAGGCGAAGTCCTCCATGTTATTGGACAGCAGACCACAGAACAGGACGCTGGGGGAGCCGATGAGAGAGGCCACCTGTGGAGTTAGACGGCGGAACAGTCACGTTGGGTCGTTACGGGAGCCAGCCGGGGCTTCTGCGAGCGCACTCACCTGGTTGTACTTTATAAGTTTGATACGCATCTGATGGTGGGTGGAAATCTCGGCAAACAGCGAACATTGGGCCAGCAGCACAAAAGTCAGCATGCCGTCGAACGCACACAGCGCCACGATCAGATGGACGCCACACAGCCAGTCACTGGGGCCGTAGGATCGCCATGGGAACCAGGCCAAAAGGAAGGATAGCGAATAGAAAGGAGCCCCGTAGAGGATGGAGAGACGTCGGCTGGAGCAGCAGGGAACCTTGGAGGTGTCTTGCAGGTAACCGAAGAGCGGGTCGTTGACAGCATTCCAAATCATGTAGAGCACCTGGAGACCGGACATTCAGCAGTAGGTTATGCTAACACTTTGACTTCGCCCCACCTCAAAGTAAACAATGTTTTTTTTTCCAAATGGCTCTTTGAACCTGGAGGGTTGAAATCAGGTCTGCAGTTAACACAAGAGACTTTAACGGTTCGTTGTACAATATGAAACATGCCAGTTAATAGATCAATCATACTTTTAGGGAATTGGATAAAAGTCCACTAGAACCTTGTTTACATCTCTCGCCGTCGTTAATGTACAACCAATGCAAACGGCGAATGCTTTTAAAGGTCAGACATGATGATGTCACATTTATCATCATTATTATTATTATATGAATTTTCACATCTTGATAAAAAATTTTAGACATTTCACTTCTTCTTGGACCATTGTTACTCATTAAAGGTACAGTGAGTGGCTTCTTTTTTCAATGGCCCTTAAATGTACATATTAATGTATATTTACATGTGGAGAGAGTCCTCTCTACGGGGGCTGCCATGTTTTTACCGTAGCCCAGAATGGACGCGCTAAACACCTTTTGAGTTTGAATGGCAACTGAGGGCTTCCATAGGTTCTCCTACATGCTCGCAAGGCTGATGGATACAAAATGCAACTTCACCACTAGGTGTCGCCAAATCTTACACACTGCCCCCTTTAAAAAGCAGCCTCTACAACTCCACTTCAACCCTCGACTTACTCATGGCTGTCACGAGAGTATCGGATGAAAAATCAGGGCCAGCCTCACCTGTGACTGCTGGAACGCTCCCTCGGAGATCTTGTAGTTGTTGAGGAACAGTTTGACGTAGTAGAATCCGAAGATGTTGTTGATCATGGTGGAGCCCAGAGTGGTCATAGCGTACGCCATAGCCACAGGACTGAGCCCCAACCAGACGGCCAGGTGTCGGAAGCCACTCGCTGCCCTGGAGGTGACTCCCGTGCCCGACTTTTCCTGCATGATCACGACCGCGCGTAAAATAAATAAATAAATAAATAAATAAAGCAACGAACAACGACGGTTTGTCTATTTCACACCGGTGTCGTCTTGCATCGCTGATTGCTGCGAACAGCAAATCACTACAGTTGATTACAGAGCGGAAACCCCGCTGATTTAATGTCTTTCTTTCCTTGACCGAATCCTTTTACCGGCTGCTTCCGGTCAAATGGAGAGGACGCGTGTTAAATGGAGCATCGGGAAGAACAATACATCCACAAGAAACCCTGTCAAACCTGCTAAACTAAATTTCTACCTTGAGTATGTACTGCAGGATAAAGGCGGGACTCAGATACAGGAAGCGACCGTCTGATTGGTCCGGGGAGTGCATCACTCCAGTTTTCTGCTTTGTGATTCGCTAAAGCGAAATGTCTGCCAAGCGAATACCGGAAGTCATTAGAACATAAACAAATAACTTGACAATGACTTCGAGATGTTTGCAGTTTATTTATAAAATAAAAATACGAGCCCGTGTAAATATCAACATTGAATGGTTAATTAAAGAGGTAATTCATAGTTTAAAAAAATGCCAACGAATTATTATTACTTTTTTGAACTGCCACCTACCGGATGTTGTCGCGCATTAAACATTTGCCACGTTGCTGTAGAGACTTAACGCTGTGCCTGAAGCCGGGAGGATGCACTCCAGCTTCCTGTGTGTTCCGTGGCGGGCGGTGGCCGAGCTGCTCCACGAACCGGTATAACGGGATCATCTCAGCCGGAGGAATCCTCCCTCTTCTCCCCGGAGGCCACACGATGTTAGCGGACATGATTTTGGAGGAAGAGTTTGAGAAGGATGGGAAGTCGTGGCAACACCCACATGAATTGGAACACGGTAAGAGCCGGGAACCCTGAACCCTGTCCTCGGACCCTTGTGTCACCGATTAATCGATGATATTTATATTTTCCCAAACTTTATCCAGCGTCAGTCAGATATGAAGGAGCCTAACAGAGACAGAAAAGGAGGGACATGTCCACAAATATGTGACCCCTGGGGTTACAAATAAAGTTAAAAGTGAAATGGATGTTTGTGTGTGTTTGTCACTACTAACTCTACCAAAACATGTCATGTTTGAACAAAAGTTCACTTTAACTAATTTAAGTGAAATGATTTCTACTGCCTGAAATTAGATATAATTAAATGAAAAACTACAGGAATGTAAAAATAGCTATTTGTAATGAGCAGGTTGGCAGAGGGCACCATGTTGCACCATCATATTTCTACAGTAGCCCAGAATGGGCAAAGTATAGACTTGCTGAAGTCTCCAGGTTCAGCGTTCACTAAATGCTTCACACTGCACCTTTAAAAATAAATAAATAAATAAATAAAAAGAAGTTAATGTCACTGTAGAGAAACTCTTTTCAGTGTTTGTTAGAGGGTCAGGAGAAGATCCTCAGATGCCTCAGATTCCTCTGTGAATCACCAGTGCCAAACACGAAGAGTGTGAGACAATGAGGTGTTTGTGTATTTATGTGTGTGTGTGTTTGCGCCTCTCTGCAGGAAGCTTGTTTACACACGTTCAACACACCTACATCTTTCAGCTGCCCGTGTTTGGGCAGTGAATCTCTCGGGGATCTGGTGTTTACATGTTTCCTCTGCGCTCTCCTGCTCGGACAGATCTCCACTTGGCAGCGGAGCTGGGGAAAACGCTCCTGGACCAGAACCACGAGCTGGAGCAGGCCCTCCAGCAGATGTACTCCACCAACCAGGACCAGCTGCAGGAGATAGAGGTGAAATAAGTCAGGGAGGGAAAAAAAAAAAAAAGGAAGCAAAATCAGCTTAAAGTGGCTCGATTGCCAGCGTACACCTTTTTTTTACTTGGACGTGATTCAAATACTGATAAATAATTCCTCCACCAAACTGGTGGTGTCTTCACTCCTCTTGGTGGAAAACTTGGTGGATGGGGAGGAAACCATTAAAGGTGCAGTGTGTACGATTTTGCTCACTCTTCTCACATCTATTGGCGGACATGAAATATTCGGCAGTGGGACAACAAGTCTTTGTTTGCATGCAGGTTGTCAGCCCCCCGTGCTTTTGCATGCCAGTGCCCATGCGTTCAACTTGGGCCTGCGACGCTGACCGATGCATTCAGTGGGTCAACAATGATAAGAGGCTTAATTTGATTAGAGCAGTGAGAGGGCTGCTGCAGCCTTCAGGTTTTATCTCCGTACTCTGACCTTCATTGTCTCGCTGGGCCAGACATTGTCTGCCGCTGGTTTGACTCACTCTGCTAATGACTCGTCTCTAAGCTGCGCTCAACCTGAGAACATGAGAACACCGCGCAAGGTTGGGCTCGTTGACTCAGCACATCTATCAAAACACCAGACCAGGTGGTTGCTTGAACGTTCAATCCATCAGTCGGGGAATGAAACTCAAAAAACGTAAATGAAAGAGAGAAAGAATGAAAGCTCTCACAAAAGTTTTCACTCCTATTGAAAAGGCCGATACCAGAATCTTTGACGTCTTGAAATCGGTACAAACCATCAAACGGCTGCTAGAGTGGTTGATTAAAGAAATCAATGCTCGGTCTCGCAGGACCTCCGCTGAGCTAACTCGCCTGCCTGTGTTGTGCGCCAGTACCTCACCAAGCAGGTGGAGCTGCTGCGCGAGATGAACGACCAGCACGCCAGAGTGTACGAGCAGCTGGACGTGGCCGCCCGCGACCTGGAGCAGGGCAACCGGAGGCTGGTGCAGGACAACCGCCTCTCCCAGGAGAGGATTCGCAGGTGAGCTCATCGCTTTCCGAAAAACAAGCCAAAAAAAAAATTCCATCCGCGAGAACCTCTCCTCAGCGCACCTTTTGTGTTTTCTCCGCCGCAGTCTCACGGAGACCGTGGACGGGCTCCAGGCCTACATGGAGGACCTGCAGACCCAGGTGGACCAGCTGAAGGCCGCACAGGACGAGAGGAGCAAGAGAGACGTGTCGGAGCAGAGACGCAGCCTCGGCGCTCAGAGTGTCTCCTGTCTCAAAGAGCTGTACGACTTGCGGCACGACAGGTACCGCTCGTGTTCTGGTGTGGTCCGCTGCCCGCACTGTGGTTCGAGCTGTGGGAGGCATCAGATTGAGACAGAACAGGGGATGGAGTTGTAGGGTATTTACCCACCGCAGTGGGGGTTCAGACGGGTCTCTCGCTTTGCATGGGACCAAACACGTGAAGCTCGTCTGAGAGAATCCAAACACTAGGAGCTCTCGTCTGATCTTCTCCGACACCTAGAACTCGAGCATCCTTCTTAAGACATAATCCAATCCATCGTCAGCGGCTTGCTAATACACACACTCGCTGCCCCAACGACCGAGTCCGTGAAGCGGGCCCTGAGTGTTCCACGTGTCCCACGTCAACGCACCTACTTCTCAGTATCTTCTCAGTGATTTTGACACTTTGGACCGGATTGGACGCTCTATACTCAGGATGAATCATTAGTGTTTAAAAATCAGTTTCTGCTATTACCTCAAACCTCACAGGTTGCACCTTTTTTTATTAAGAAAAAAAAAAAGGGATACGACAGTTAACATCTCATATATGTTTCACCCCCTCACCCTCCGTGTCTTGGCTCAGGCACCTCGCCCCCGACCGCTTACGCGCCGACGGACTCTGGTCAACGCAGGGCTCCTTCTATGGCCGAGACGGGCGCCAAAGCCCGGAGGAGGAGAAGGCCGCCCTGCAGCGCTCCGTCCAGGCCCTTCAAACCCAGATCGCTGCAGAGCGGAGTCGCAGGGAGGCGGCGGAGCGCGAGATGGAGTTGACGGTCGGCGAGAACATCGGTCTGGAGCAGCGCCTGTCTCTGCTGTCGGGCTGCTGGGCCCAGCAGAAGGAGCTGGAGGCCGAAGTGGAACAGCTGCGGCTTCTGTGGCGCAGCGACTTTGCCAAAAGGTCAGAACTGAATCAGCACTTGATGCCATTCCAATTGAATTATCGGGGTTTTATGACACAATGATGCGTATAATCTCGTTTCTCTTGCGCACTTTGCCCCCCATGCCCCCCTTCAGTGTCAGAAGGCCAGAGCAGCTTCTGATGCCCGACACCATGTTCTTCGGCTCGGAGGAAAAGACCAGCCCGGTGCAGAGCGACGCCGAGGAGAAGACGGACAGCGAGGA
>JAFBJT010002220.1:0-10072 GCA_016785325.1 Chascanopsetta lugubris
ACATGAATTCAATTGACTCAATGAATAAATACATATGAATGTGAACTTAAAAAATGTTTATTTTTCATCTGTATTAATTTGTGCATTATTCGTCTGTTTACTACATTCACAGATTAGTGCAACCACATAACATACATTGTACCTTATGTAAGATCATTTAAAGAACATTATTTAAGGTAAGATCCCGGGAACAGACCGCTAACAATGGTAAACAAACCATCTGTGGCAAAGGAAACAGACAAACCAACGGCTGAAACATCGTCCATCACGCTCTGATAAACATTTCCTTGTTTTATAAACAACAAATCCCTTTACCGAACACTTCCTGGAGCTATTCCTTCTCTTTACACATGTGACTGACACGAACGAGCCCGTTTCCGCTCTCAGAGCTCATGCTACATCGTTAGCCTGGACCTGGACGATGGTTGCTAGCGAGCGTTAGCTCTGGTGCTAGCTAGCGACATGTTGAGCCTCGAGGTGATGACGTAGGCCTGAAGTGCTGCGGTTTGCACACGACCCTGCTCTTAACAAAGCTGCCGCCAGGACGTTTTTTTAAATAAAACTTTATTTAAACTGAACCAACAGGTGAAGCAACGCTGTCACGTCTTCTATTACTGTTTTGTTTACCTTCTTCTTCCTCTTCTTCGTGGTTGGTACGTTGATTTTATGTTCTACCGCCACCTATGGGCGGGAGTATGCACAGCGGTGTGTGCGCCACCAGTGAGCCAGGAATCAGAGAAGTGAGAGGTGCGATTAAGTGTGTTATTTCTTTTAACGCCACAACTTATCTGTAATGAACACTTTCAAGTCCCGCCCTAATTTATTCATAACACTTTCACCTCATTAGAGTTTGTGTCAACTCTTAAATAAAGAGGCTTTGAATACATGTGATATAGAGACAAGGACATGAATCAGTAAGTGTTTTTACGGTGTAGTGTCTGTGTCTATCAGCAAAATAAAAGTCTAAACACATCCAATTATTGTATTAACTGAAATGAAATGAAATAGATTTTTATTTTGTATTTTATTTTATTTAAAGAAAAATGATATCAGGAAATCTCGAGAGCAAAATTCAGCCTGTAATATTTAGTCATACGTTTTAGTTTTAGTTTATTTCTTTAAAGTAAATAATAGACAAGAAATTGGTACAAACAGGAAGTTACACTATGGGTCCACCCCCAGTTCTACCTGTGCTCCGCCTCTTTGCCCTTTCTTGGATGAACCAGGAAGTAGGAGGAGTTAGATATGGGCAAACCATGAATAAATAAAGTAAAAGCCGTTATATCCCTTCACTCTAACTCCTGTATAATCTCCAGTCATCACAGTGACAGACTGTGTGTGTGTGTGTGTGTGTGTGGTGGAGTGTGTAACAGTTGGTGTAGCAGCTCAGATCACAGTTTCATGATATGACCATCTGATGTTTGCTGTGTAGTCATCTTTACACAGACTGCTGCAGTGTGTGTGTGTGTGTGTGTGTGTGTGTGTGTGTGTGTGTCCTGGGAGGCAGACAGACACAATGAAACAGGATGGGTAGATCACACAGCGTCTGAAGCTGCAGCCAGGGAACGAGTCTGGTCGTCTGCAGGAGTTCAGACTGTCGCCTTCGTCACACAGACGCTCTTCATCTTCATCTTCATCTTCACGAGAATCCTTTGATATGGCTCATCAGCTTAGTATTAATCCATCGGCCTCTGAATTGGAAACAAAATAAAAAGAAGAAATGCTATTTTGTCCATTTGTCATTCACAGACTGAAATCAACAAACAAACACGAATAAAAAGATAAATCAATAAATAGATGAACACATATTCAAATGAATGAATGAATAAGAGTATGAATAAATCAATAGATAAATAAATAGATGAATAAATCAGTGAATGTATAAATGAATAAATAAATACTCAAATGAATAAATGAGTGTATAAATACATGAATAAATAAATAATAGATGAACAAATGAGTCAAAGAATGCATAAATAAATAAATAAACATTCAAACGAATGTGTATATAAATGAATAAATGAATTGATGGATACAAAAATGAGTAAATTAATAAATAAATGAATAACAACATATTCAAATGAATAAATTAGTGTAGAAATAAATGAATCAATAAATGACAGATGAATAAATTTAAAAAAAAATTGAATGAATGTTTAAATAAATGAATCAATAAATGTATCGACAAATAAATAAATGGATAAATAAATAGATAAATAATGATGTAGACAAAAAGTCAAAAAGGCCTCATTTCCTCTTAAAATTCCAGAAGCTGAAGAGACATGTTACTCACTGAGTACTCTTCATGTGTACTTTCTAAAGTATCTGACAAAAAAATACTTCCAGCTGATCTATGAATAAATTAACTCGGCATGATCCGTGTAAACCAGTCATACTGATCTTTGTTGACTCCGCCCCCAGAGGTTCATGAGGTCACGCAGAGACACTGAGACGTGTGTTTACTGTGTTACAGAGGGATGAGGAAGAGTGACTTAATAACGCTAAATAAAACACAGACTGCCTCAAATGACCTCTAATCCCTCCTCCTCTCACTTAGCCCCGCCCCCTCGCTCAGCTGTTTAACTGTGGGGCTGTTTCCGGGAGGCTCGTTTCAGGAACATCGAGGTTTTATGTTGTTTGCGCAGCACCGAGCAGGAGCGAGCCGTTTGTGTTTTATTCAGTGCACTTAACTGGCATGGCGGCGGCGGCAAAGGCCTCGCTGAGTGGGCGCCATGTTGATGGCGAGGTCGTAAATAAAAGTGTTGATGGTGCGCGGATGTTGATGGAGACACTGGGAGCTCTGGGTGTGGGGCTAATTAAGGATACAACAACGCAGAACCTCCTCATAAAACAACAACACCTATTAGCATGTTTAGACTCTGTATTCAGGAAGTACACATGAGAAAAGTTATAGTCTGTCGATACTAAAGCACCACCTGGAGGCCCGGAGATGCCCCATGTAACTGTGGTGTATCATTGTGAATCATTACAAACCTGATTTACTGTAAATGTCACATTAAAAACAACCAGAGTAGAAGCTAGAGGCTAACCACGAGCAGCCAGCAGCTAAACACAAGCAGCTACGATGTAAACACAAGCAGCTAGCAGCTAAACACAAGCAGCTACGATGTAAACACTAGCAGCTAGCAGCTAAACACAAGCAGCTACGATGTAAACACTAGCAGCTAGCAGCTAAACACAAAGCAGCTACGATGTAAACACTAGCAGCTAAACACAAGCAGCTAGTAGCTAAATACAAACGGCTGGTAGCTAAACACAAACAGCGATATAGCAGCGAAACACAAGCAGCTAAGAGGTAAACACAAGCAGTTAGTAGGCAAACACGAGCAGCTAGCAGCGGAACACGAGCAGCTAGCGGCGGAACACGAGCAGCTAGCGGCGAAACACGAGCAGCTAGCGGCTAAACACGAGCAGCTAGCGGCGCAACACGAGCAGCTAGCGGCGCAACACGAGCAGCTAGCGGCGCAACACGAGCAGCTAGTAGCTCAACACAAGCAGCTAAGATGTAAACTCAAGCAGCTAGTAGGCAAACACAAGCAGCTAGCAGCTAAATACAAACGACTGGTCGGTAAACACAAGCAGTTAACAGCTAAACACAAGCAGCTAGCAGCGGAACACAAGCAGCTAAGACGTAAACACAAAGCAGCTAGCAGCGACACTTGTTACATCACTTTGTAACTTAAATCTGCAATGTAGCATTTAAACCAATAACAAACATTACAGCACCAGGTACATTTTCAATCCAAATCTTGAAAACAAATATTTATGTAATTATTGTCGTGGCAGTGAACTCTCGACCCAGGGGGGGGGGGGGGGGCACAAAGTATGTACAGGGGGGGGGGGGGGGGGGGGGGGGGGGGGCACAAAGTATGTACAGGTCTGGCTGCTAACACTGTGTTTACAGATGCATCATATAAAACCACTCTCTCCTCAAGCCGCGTGACGCTTCGCTCCTCAAACACTCTGTGGAGGTTGACTCGGGAAAACGCTCCTTGATTTATATTCAGTCCGCTGCCGATACCGGGCCCTTGTGCCGCGATGCGAACCCCCGCCGTCACCCTCCTCGTGGCGGGGTTAATGCATCCAGCACACACCGAGAAAAGCCATTTACACTCCCATTTGCTTTGCAGATCTAAGATGGTAACAAGTCGTCGGACATGAATCATTGATGCAGCCCGGAGGCTTCGATTTTTACTGCACAGCTTGAGCTGCGTCTGAGGCCCGCGGCTTGAAAAGTGCTTAAACAACCAGAAAGGAGGAACCGGGAGATTCAAGTTTTTAGGGGGCCGGCGTAGACAAACGCAAAAGTGACAAAGTAAGTGGAGGTGTGGTTGGAGCCGAGTCTTCTCCACGTGCTCAGACGGGCTTTTGGAAGCCTCCTGCTCCACTCAGCGTGCACGGCTCTCAGCGGCTCAACCAGGTCGGACGTGTTCGTCTCCTCGGTCGTTTGAAAGTCAGACGATATGACAACAGATCGTAAACTGGTTCTACAAGGACAAAAAAATAAAAATAAAAAATTTAAAAAATCATCAAACTCTGACTTTAACCTTATTTGGGATAGACGAGAACAAAAGTCTGTTAAAAAAAAATTTTGTAAATGAAAAAAAAATCATCAAACTCTGACTTTAACCTTATTTGGGAGAGACGAGAACAAAAGTCTGTTTAAAAAAAAATCAGAGTGAAATGTATCTGTATAAGTAATTCAAAAGAAAGCGTGGATCTAATCATGTCTGTTATTTGACACGTTATGATCATTCATTCATCCAATATGGCCGCACCTGAATCCAGGTATCCTGTGTTTACGCTCCATTCTACGGATGGTATGAAAAGAAGTTGGCAGGATTTATTAAACGGATGCGCTCATCTCTGTCCGTACTTTGGGCTGTTCTTTTTTCTAATTTTTTATTTGCAGTCCTAATGAAACCTCCTCCTCCTCCTCCTGTGAACCGATGGAGTCGAACCTTCACGGCGGCTGCAGGGCCTCCGTGTCCCTGCTGGCTGTGTATTTAGCAGAGTGATGAGCGTAAAGGCAGATTGCGCAGTGCGCTCTGAGGCGCGTGTGGTCACTGAAGCCGTGAAAGTGTGGAATTACAGTCTGACTGAGCTCCTCTCGCTCTGCTCTGCATCCCAACAGTCAAATCAGTCAATCCGGAAAATAGGAAGCGAGCTTGTTCTTTTATTATTATTATAAATTTTTTGTGTGCATCATCACAGCGACACACTTTCATCTGGGTTTGAAAGCTGTAGCTGCACCTCAGAGTGTTTCCTCCGACCGACCGACCGACCGACCGACCGACAGCGTCCTCTGCGGCCGGGTCCTGAGCTCATGCTCCAGGGATCAGGAGGGTTTCGGTTTTAAAGCGTCTGCACAGAGACACGCTGAGTGAAGCTGCAGGAGCTTTTGAAAGTGAAAAGTGTGACCACTCTCTGATGTTCTGTCTTTTCAAGGACTGGAATCAGCTGTTCCACACAGACAAAGGACGTAGAGAGTTGAAAAGTGAGGACGCCTCCCCCCGTCCCTGCCTCTGGGGATTGAAAGTTCAGAGAACAGAAGTTCAGAGAACTCCCTCCAAAGTGCTTTGTTGTCTCTGGACCTTCTGACTTTGAAGTTACGTCCAGAGGAAACTCCACTTCAGTCCAAGCCCACGGGTTTGTGCGCAGCGCTCCTGAGGCGCCAGGTGGGCGCTTCACTCGTTGAACCCCTCCTACTTCCTGGTTTCATCCAGGGCGGAGCACAGGCGGAGCTGGGGGTGGGCCCAAGGTGCCGTCACTGCATCCACAGAACGTGCCAGGTCTCACTCAAGAGGCCACGCCCCCTTCATTACGCTCAATTTCAAACCTGGGTCGAACAAAATTCAACAAGTTAGAAAAAAAAGTGAAAGAATCAGGGCTTTAAACATCATTTACCTCTAGAGTTCATGATTTGAACATGGGAGTCTGTGGAGATTGACTCGCCTTTGCCTCAAGTGGCCGCCCTGTGAACTGCAGCCTTGGACTCACTGACTCATCGGGTCGGCCCCGGAGGTTTGCCGCTTGATCTGCACCTGTGAAAATCACATCAGGTCGTTTGGCTCCATGTTCTGAGCAGAGACGCGTCGATGACATCATCGGTTTGTTTGAATATCACATGAGATGTAGCATGTGTGTGTAAAAGTCTAAAGCTTCAGTGTAACTCACATCATGAGCTCGACTCCGCAGCCAAAGAGAAAAATTACTGGGACGTGAACAATAAAAATCTTTATTGTTTGTCTCCCTGGAAATATTTCTTCTTGCTATTTCTATTCCATCCCATAATCGTCATTTGTTCAGTCAACTCTGGCGGAATGGGCCATTATGTGGGACCATTGTTTGGAGTCTAAGCACTGACTGCCTCCTTTTCAGCAGAATATAGAGCCCATCACCACCAGGGGGTGCTGCCCCGTCAGGCAGCAACCCTCCCAAGAGCCTTCTCCCGTGCTTTAATCATGACGACCACACATCTGTCTCCGTTGCTCAACGTGTCAACGTGTCACTCGGCGCCGCTGTGATTGACACGTCGGAGTTCATCACTTCCGTGTGTTGGCAAGTCTGTCTCTGAGGAATCCAGACTCCAAACTTTGTGAGGGGGGGCGGGGGGGGGGGGGGGTTGGTGTAACTCCCTCCAGTTACACTGAACAACACAGGTCATTATGTCAAATGTGTGTGTGAAGCGACGGCAGGGGTCTGCGCAACTTTGGATTATGCAATTGAAACAGTGATGTCATGAAAATGTCAGCAACAAACAAAGTTTTTTTTTTCTGTTTTTTTTTTTGTTATCCGGAAAATAAAAGTTCCATTAATTCAGAAAATGTGTCGTGTTACGATTTCAATTCTTCTCCCTGTCAACCACATTTTCCTTTCATTCCCTTTTACACTCTGGCTCCGCCCACTTAGCATCGTGACCGTGGGAAATGTTTATTTCTCCTCCTCTTGGAGGTGGAAACTTCCAAAAAAAATAAAATAGCAAAAATGAGTAAAACACATTTTTACCTGGCAACAGCGCCCCCAGCAGGTAGATATGGAGATTCAGACTCAATCATTTTGGCTTTTGAACAGAACAGAACTCACTGCGCGAAGTTTCTCTGCGATTCTCTGACGAGGCGACCAAACGTACGGCTCGCGGGCCGATGGTCGTCAACAGCTTCTTCTACTAAATGTAACATTGATCGCGCGCCTGAACGATTTAATGTATTAGTGGCAAATAATAAATATAAATAAATAACTTATCATTTGTATGATATGAATAATATATAATAGTATATATGATATAGAACATCGAATATATTCACTATATAGATAAATAGATGAAGACTTCATAAATAGATGAAGAAGAGACATAAATATATATACATATACACACACACACAAACACACGTGTGTGTGTGTGTGTGTGTGTGTGTACACCACACGTAGTCCACTTACTGCCAAAGTACTTAAAAACTGTTCTATCCCTTTAATGAGGAAACATACGTTTGATGGACATGCCCACATGACTTGTAACCCACTCACACTAAATCAACATGTACGTGTGTGTGTGTGTGTGTGTGTGTGTGTGTGTGTGTCACCTCACCCATTAGTCCGTCCTTTGCGTTCCACACACTCTGCTGGAGCGTTCACATCTTAATACGTCCTGTTTGCTCCTCGCCGCTCGTTCAGGCCCCACACCTCACACCCTCCGCTGATGAATCTGCAAATTAGCCGCCAGCTGTCAGGCGGCGCCGGCGGCGCCGGGGGTCTCTGCAGCCCATCGCTCCTCATCAGGAGCGCGGGGCCCCGCTTTAATGCGCAGAAGATAAAGTAAGAGGCGGCGCGAGAACAGCTCTGCCATAAATGAGCCATTTGGAGACACGACTCATTTTTCATAATCCTGCAGAAGTCAATCAATTAAGAGACTTGTGGAGCCGCGAGGCCCCCCAGGGGGCCCCTGGGAGCCCGCATGCGCAACAGTATAGGAGATGTGTGAGTTCATGGTCCCCTGAGGAAGGAAAACAGAAAGATACTATCGAGAAAAATGGTGACACAGGTTTGACAGTCACTGATTGAACATTGATTTGCTGTGCGGCGTCACATTGATTTACTTCCCTCTCGAGTCATTAAGGACAAAAATGTCCTCTTCAAAAAAACAACTATAATTTAACGGATTAATTTCTTCTACTTTTTTTTGCATAAATGTCGTAAACTCCCAAACATTCAGTCATTTTGAGGATTTTAACCCTTTGAATGCCAGTTTGGTTACTTGCTGTCACAGTGGTTATTTATGACCCCCCCACACAAAAAATGAGCCCCCTCCCCCCCCCCCATTGAAATCAGTCATGGGTCTGTCAAGATTTACCCAAAATATTGACTTTATGGCTTTTATCGTTTTTTATGTAGCATTAGATTTAAAATGTCCTCAGGGACAAACACGTCCCATTGAAAACTATAAATGCCATAAAGTCAATATTTTGGGTCAACTTTCTGCCAAGAACTGTGCCATTGGCACAAACACAAAATGAGAGACGGATAAAAAGGTGAAATTGACTCATTTGAACAAAGATGTCCATAGTGATTATCGGACCCATACGACAGAAAAGAGTCCGACAACAAAGGACGAGAGATTAAAGAGTCATCATGACGTCACTTCAGTTGTCTGAGAGATGAACTAAAAGCAGATTATCGACATTTGAGGAAACCGGGACCGATATTCAATAAGCTCCATGGACGTCTGGGTTATAATTCATAAAATGTTCATTTTTAATAAGGTGCTGGGAAATATTCAACAGTCATGTTTGTTATTTTCTGCTCCACAAGAACGAGGACATTTAAAAAAAACCCAGAGCCCCGGAAACAGAGACGGGACGTGACCTTTGACAAGGACAGACACAGACGGACGAGTCACAGTGTGAATGAGACGCAACGCAACAACGCACTGCACCGGGCAATTAAGGCAAAAGGGTTCAAAAAAGGAAACAAACAAACAAACCTTTTCTGTACAAGGAGAGTTCAAACATAAAAGTCATGAACCAAGCACCAGGAAACACGATCCGGAGCTTCCTTTAAAAAAACAAACAAAAAAAACACAGGAGATCACAGGAAAACATCTGTCTCAGCTTGTGGAATCCACACATATAGCCACGCCCCCGTCTTCTTCCTCGGCTCTTGACCTCAGGGGCTTTGTCAGTTGGCGCAGAGACACCTGCTGGTGAGTTAGAGGAGGAGCAGCTTGGCAATTACGCAAATCAAAAGAATGTGTCTGCACATTTGTGGAATAATCACAATAAAAGCATCTCGCTCTGTGTGTGGTATCGGTGTGTTGGAAGAGTTAAAGGTGCAGGAGGCAATTTCCTTTTTGGTTAGATTCTGTTTTTACGTCAGTGAGAGGACAGGCTCCATAAAAAGCTAAAAAAAAACAAACACTCCGACTAACTCGGCTGCTTGTGTCAGTCAGTGGTCTGTGAAGATAAAATAAGATCATCATCTACAACTCGGGGATGAAAAATAAAGGGGCGGAAAAAGGGTCAGTTTAACAAAGTACGCTAACAGTTAGCGGGAAACGCTACGAGCGCTGAAAACAACATTGGTGAGAGGATTGTGTGCACTCGCTCCTGAGCCTTGGTCCCGAGTTCTGGCAACGTCTTTAGCTTGTTAGCTAGCTCTGCGTAGTAGCTCAGTCTGAAAACAAATAGCTCTCTAGCCCAGCGAGTGGCACTGCACTTCATCGCCACAAGCGGCGCCATAAACAACTATTTCTTTCCCCTAATGCCCCTTTAATCGTCGTAGTGTTGAGACATTTCCGATAAATACCGGAGAGCACTGAGGAAAACAAACTGAAATGTTGAAAAGTAAAACTCTAAAAAAAGATTCCTTTGGGTGAAATGAACATAAAGCGCAGACGTGGACATGATTCCAACAATCTGACGACCTCCAGCCGAACAGTTCATCAGGGGCAAAATGGCGCCGGTCTGAAGCCATGGTGAAATTCTCGACACGTTGTTGCATAATTATCTTGAGAACCTATAAACACCTGCGTGTCCCTGAGGTGTCACAGGAAGTG
>JAFBJT010002220.1:12594-35013 GCA_016785325.1 Chascanopsetta lugubris
GGGGGGGGGGGGCAGACAGACAAAGGAGGAGGGGGGGAGGGGGGGCAGACAGAGAGAGAGAGAAAGAGGGAGAGAGAGAGAGGGGGGGGGAGAGAGAGAGAGAGGGGGGGGCTCAGAGCACATGAGGCAGATGGTGAGAGAGGGCAGAGAGGGCCTGAGCCATCTCTCTCTCTCTCTCTCTGTGTCTCTCTCTCTCTCTCTCTCACTCTCTCTCTCTCTCTCTCTCTCTCTCTGGAGGTGAATGTGCAGGAGGGATGCTCTCTGTCAGTGTGCTGGACCATGTCTCCTCCTCACTGTCTCTCTCTGCTGGTAGGGCTTCTTCCACTTGTCATGCTGTATCATATGTTTGTTTTGATTTCTGATGTGTCATGTGATCTATTGCACTTTGAGTTATTGGCATATTTTGGGTGAGCGAGTGGGAGAGAGAGAGGAGAGAGAGAGAGAGAGAGAGAGAGAGAGAGAGAGAGAGAGAGAGAGAGAGAGAGTGTGTTTAGATTGTGCTGCATGCATTGTATGTACTCGCCCGATGCCCATGCAGGCAGGCAGGTGTCTGGCTGTGACGACTGCAGCAGCAGCTGCACTTGGCATTGCCCCCCCCCCCCCCCCCCCCCCCCCCCCCCCCCCCCCCCTCTCTTCCCCCATCTCTCTTTCTGTGATGTCATGGCAGCTGATGTTTGCACTGGAGGACGCTGCAGAGCATGCAACTTCCCGGACAGTGCCTCGGTAGTGTTGTTGTTGTTGTTGTTGTCGTTGTTGTAGTGCTCTTGTCCTCCACGCAGCTTTTTATTTGTTTATTTATTCATTTATTTATTCTTTTACTCTCCATCCCACTTTGCTGAGCCGAGCGTGATGAATCCCCACATATCGATCCCTTTTAAACAGGCCCGGGACGGGTTCATTACATCAAGGGCTCCTCTGCATGTGCTGACCTAGACAACATCCAGTGCTCCTGTGCCATATTCCCCATTACTGCAAATTAGATGAAGGGTGGGGACGAGGGGGCAAGGGGGCGGAGTCACATGCTTGTGCACTTCTCTCTACATATCGTCACATGCTTTTCACAGATCAGAGGACATATTAACTCATCAGTAAGGACTTTGGGTGCACTGTGCAGGATTTAGTGTGACTTGAGTGATCCTGCAGGATATGATTCTGTCTCTGGGGCCAGATCTGTTTTTTAAATTTTTTTATTTGTTTGTTTGTTTGTTTGTTTGTTTGTTTTGGGTTTTTTCCCCCTTGTTTTTATCCTCCGGAGAGAGAAAAGGGATTTTTAGGTTGGGTAGATTATGCTGCATTAAGCTGCTTGCTTGCTTTCAGATAATGATTCTACAATGATGAAATCCTGGTAGTGGTAATATGACTTAAAGGTGCAGTGTGTAAGATTTTAAGAAACTTTTTTTTTAAATGATGTACAGACATTTTCATGTAGATGTTTGTTTGTTTTTTCCATAACCCTTTCATGAGTCCGTTAATGTATATTTACATGAGGAAGGGCGTCCTCTCTATGGAGGCCGCCATTTTTGAACAGTAATAAAAGCGGACGTTCTAAACATCCTTTGAGTTTCAATGACAACTGAAGGTCACTATAGGTTCTCCCGCTGAAGGGTGAGGGTGAGGTGATGGATACAACAATGCTACGTCACCTCTAGAGGTCACCAAATCTTGCCTACTGCACCTTTAACGCTCATGACAGAGAGCGGTGGAGCACAGTGTAGTGCATTTATGCTATTAATGACTTTCAGATTGGGAAATGTGTTTCCGTGTCCGACGTTTACCAAAACATATCTCTCCCTGCCTGTGTGGAATCCGTCCGGTGCTCAGAGAGAGGATAACGCTTCCAAATCTGTGCTGCAGGAGCTCCTCTCTCCTCTCTCTCTCTCTCTCTCTCTCTCTCTCTCTCTCTCTCTCTCTCTCTCTCTCTCTCTCTCTCTCTCTCTCTCTCTCTCCTCTCTCACTGAAGTGCACTGAGGCGTTTAGGCCTGTTTGAATAAAAAATGCATCAGCATGTGTTCAATAAATCATGCTGCACATCAGAGGGGTTTTCAGAGCCGGAGCCAGGAAGCTGTGACAAGCCCGTGATGATGAGTCATCTCACAGTGTCACATTTCAAAAGCAGACCGACCAGAGGCCGAAAGACTCCACTCCGACCGTGATCGAGTCCAAATCCACGACACCGTGTCATCTAAGCTTGTCATTATTTCTTTAAAGGTGAAGTGTGTACGATCTGGTGCCCTCTAGAGGTGAAGTCGCATGTTCACCCCACTCTCACCCTACAGAACCTATGGTAGACCTCAGTTGCCATTCGAAGTCGACATGATGTTTAAATGGAGATGAGAATGAGAAGGATCAATTGCAGGGTTCACCCGCTGCCTGATGTAGATTATGGGATGTTGGGTGTGCGTGTGTCCGGCGGCGGCCCACTGGGGCGGGTGTTAACAGGTTGCCATAAGGCTCAGTAACATGTGGCTGGGAAAAGCTGCAGGGGATTAACACTGCCGGCGCTCGCCCTGTCTCTTCCAATTATCGCCACAATTACTGTCAGTCGGCTTAATGTTGTGGATATGCTGCGTAGTTATAGCTTCACTGTTACTGCCGGGCAGCCGTTATTAGTCATGAGACTACGTGTTAAAGCAAAGCGAGAGGACATTGGAATATTCTGCATGTCGCTGCAGGCCTCCGCTGTTTCTGTTGCTTTTGGAAGGAAATCAGGGTTTTACTGTAATTGAGAAAACCAAATGCAACTTCTTATGAAAGACGGGCCCGTTCCAGTGTCGGTGATAACATCCCGTAATGAAGACTGTTGCAACCTAAGAGACCCGGAGGCGTTTGGCTGCTGCCTTACGCTCAATAAAGGCACTTCCTGTTGCATCGCCAGTTCTGGCGATGTCGTGCTGAATGCGTCACGTATTTCAACAAGCGCAAATAGAGCACCATGAATGTAGGTTCTGTGACGGTGAATAATAAAAAAAATGAATGGAAGCTTTCACAGGGTGAAATTCTTTCCCCCCGGTCGGGCCAAAGAAAATGGAGACTCGAGATGTGTTTTGATATCCACGGAAAAGTTTGGTCACATGAATTTTGCTGTGGTGCGTAACACAGGTCTGCGTGTGCGTTTGTTTACATAACTTAAAAAAACTGTCAAAGCCAACTGTTTAAGGTACTGACCAAGCGGCATCTTCCTGTACAGAAGTGGAAAACGTTGAAGTTCACTGGGTGGCCACCAGAGGTCGTCAATCCCCATAGACTCCCATGTTAAAATGGTCAACTTCTGAGGTGAATGAAACATGTTTAAACATGGTACAAACGACCAGTCATATAAGGATGGACGTAGCGTTAGTGAGTGCGTATGAGGCTCGTGGTGGCCGCTTCACTGGTCGGCCATCTTGCCGATGCTTAACTCCTCCTACCCAACAAGAGGCAAAGAGACGGAGCACAGGTAGAGCCCGGGTGGGCTCTCAAACCTCGATAGAATGAAAATAAGCCCCGCCCCCTACACAGCGAAACAATGGGACTGATTGAGACCAAACGCATAGTTCGTACCAGTGTTTCATTCGCTGTTCAATTTGACCATTTTAACATTGACTCAAGTTTTCTATTTCCATATTTGCCTCATCCGTTCGGTTGCTGCTGGGTTACACTGCACTATGGAGGGCCGACGTTACCACACTGGACCCACGCCAGGTCGACTCACAGCTGCGGGTTACGCAAGTGAATGAGTCTGAAGCGAGGAATTTAAATCCTTCCTCCGCTCCAGTAACTTCAATAACAAATAGGTGCGTTTGTGATTTTCGGGCGTGTCCGGGTGTTTGTTTCAAAACTCAGGTGGTTTCGCAAAAGTGCAGGTCATGACCCAAAATGTATTAAAAGCATCTCAGGTTCCTCTGCTCACTGAGTGATAGTTAAATTGAAATATGTCTCATTCCAACGTGGCCGTAATCTCTTTGCCCCCTCGGGGGAGGGCGGGGTGACTCAGCAGGGCGGGGCTTCTTACCTGGCGATTATTTGCACAGCTGCAGGTCCTGTCAGGTTCACAGATTCTCACACATTCATAGTCATCCCCTCAGGAAACAGAAAAACATCGCCGCACTGGAAAGGCTTGAGACGAACCGTTAAAGGTGCAGTGTGTACGATTTCAGGTCAGGGTTACAACGTGCGACTTCACCTCTAGAGGTCACCAAATCGTACGCGCTGCACCTTGAAATGACAGACGTGACAGAACACAAAATGTCCCATCTTCTTCCTTTTCATATAAGTCGGATGATTCACCTTCTCATCCTTAAAAACCATCACCATGGTCTCGGCCCGGCGGGGTGGGGGGGGGGGGGTTGGGGGGCTGACTTCTGCTGACTGTCCCGAAAAAAGATAATCACTGGAATGGAAAGTTGCTGAGATTCGACTGTTTCATCCGAGACGTGAATGAAACTGACCCTGTGGAGCGTCGCGCTGAGGCTGCAGGTCCTTCAGGCTGCTTAGCATATCGAGGCAGGTTAGCGTCGGCTGATTAGGAATACAAGGGGTACACATGCATTCACTATTAATGAGAGGCATTGTGGGAATTGTCCGTGGAAGAGGCGCCAGCCATTGTCACCTCCGACCCCATTTTTACGTGAGATAAGCGCCATTTCGATTTCGTGCCTGATTGGCATGGATTGCATGTCTGAACATGTGCGGATTATGGTGAAGGAAGAGGGGGAGGAGGGGCTTCTGTGTCTGGAAACGGAAGCTGGGTTCAAAGGTCAAGAGGAAGGAAGAGCGCCAAGTATATTTTGACATGCAGACTCAGCGTTTCTTTGACCCCTGCCCGGCCTACAGTAGATAAGTCTGTTTCAAATGTAGCACTTCAGCAGATGCTAAATGGCACATCAACAGTCCGACATCAGCACAATGTTTATGCCTGATGGCGACTTCCTGCCCTCTGCGTACAGCGTGTCGGTGGTTCCAGCCCCTCTGTGTTGCGATGTAAAGAGGAAGTGTTGGCAGTGTTGCCAGATGGACTTTGCAATTAGTCTAATTACAAAAAGCTGCACGGACATACAGGACGGAATATGCTTAGCCGATGAGATGTGTGAGGAATTTATGTCCCTGACAATGAGCTCAGGTTTGTGATCCTACATGAGTGCATTTAGTCGAAGGGACTGATTCATGATGACCTTTCACATATGGTGAAATAACTCTTTGAAATATAGTGGATATTGAAGCGGAAGCTGTTCGACCAGATGGTGGATTCTACTCGCTGATAATGCAGGTTCCTGGGCTTCAATCCAGCATGTGGTGGCGCCATATTGCAAAATGTGAGCCATTCCCCACTTTAGACCAACCAATACCTTAAAAATATCTATTCCTTATGCACGACTTATCTCACAGATTTGTGGTATATACATCTAAGCTCATATTTTGAATATCTTTCCTTTTTTAGCTGAAGTAGCAAAAATCAGACTTGTATGTTCATTTGTTTACGTCTGACCATCAGCTCATCTTCAGTGGTGTATAGATGTATGTGTATAGAATAGAACAGGATGCCGTACCACCCCCCCAGATTAGCAGAAAATGTTTTCCCCAGTGTCCAATTGTGGTACTGCAACAACAAATCCATATGTAGCCCAGAATGCATTTTCCCCCATAGACCACAGTAGTAATTGAGATGTTTCGAGATATTGGTCTTGATATTCCATATGTTTAATATATGATGCTTTTATTTTGGTAAAAAATATTCTATAGGATTGAAACAGCCCAGAAAAGTCTCTTTCTCCTGGGTGATGTTGCTCTGATTTGGCCAAGCATCCATAGACTCGAATGGGGGCATGTGATCACTATCGTATCCTGCTTTCACATGATCTTTTTATTGTCTTTCAAGTTGTGAAGTGGATTTCAACTGATAAGATGCATTCTGAAAAACATATATAGTAACCCAAGTGTTACCATCCAAAGGTGCTCTGTGGCAGAGTCACATACTGTGGCTTTAAATGTACCCAGGGAGAGAAGAGGGGGTATTGGGTGTCATGTCCAGCACTGATGGCTGACTGGTTATGTAACACAATGTCTATTACTAAACAAACAAATGAATAAATAGATATATAATATGTCACTTCCTTCACTATGTCAGTGAAGGAAGTGACGACTGAATGAGCTCATTACTAGAGTTTTCAGGAGGGGGCCACTCGAAGCTAAAAATAGCCCCCAATCAGTGATGGTCATCGAGTCTGTCACACCAGGCGGCCACTCCCTTCCCTTCCACCCAGACAGACAGACACACACACACACACACACACACACACACACACACACATACACACACACACATCCACAGTCTGCACAAGACAACACACAACCGCCAGCCCCTCAGCTCTCCTTGGCAGAGGTGACACACACACTCCAGCAGGAGGGTAGAAAGAGAGAGAAGGCAGCTTTTATCGCACGGTGCCAATGTCAACAGAGCCGACAGAGGTGCTGCCTGTCCTTCAATATCCTCAGTGTGTGTGTGTGCGCGCGCGCGTGTGTGTGTGTGTGTGTGTGTGTGTGTGTGTGTGTGAAAGAGGGACGGGCGCTGGAAGGAGCTGGCCAAGGGAGAGCCAAGCCAGGGAGGCAGGCAGGGTGGTGCCTATGAGCCACACCAAACAGAACCATAGCTAGTGGAAACAGAGAGTGGAGTGGAGTGGAGAGGAGCGGCTCTTACCTGTCTGTTGGTGTTTATCTGTTCCGCTGCAGACACAGCGTGGACTCACCTGAGCTTTATTTTCAACACAGGTATGTCTGTTATTCTCACAGCCTCATTGTGATTGTCACTTTTTGGTAATGTCTAGCGTAGAGGTGTCAAACATGTGGCCCGCGGGCCAAAACCGGCCCATCAGAGGGTCCGATCCGGACGGCGAGGTGACTCGGCAGAGAGTAACAATGTGGAAAAAGGACATTACCTCCAGTTGTTGTTTATAGGTTGTTATGCATGCGTACGATTTCAGTCCATTTTTGACACTTGAACTGCTTTGTACATCACCCTAAAATGTGCCTTTTGATGTAGATTTACATCCGTAGCGGGTCCTCCGTATGGGGGCCGCCATGTTTTTTGTTGTTTGTTTTTGTTTTACAGTAGCACAGCGTGGACATACTAAACATCTTTTGAGCCTTAATGAAAACAGAGTGTTGCCATAGGTTCTCCTGCATGCCCGTGGGATGGGTGAGATGATGGATACAATATGCAACTTCACGCCCACCCCACCCCACACACACACACACACACACACACACACACACATACATACACACACTTCCTTCCTCTTCCTCCGTCTGTCGGGATAAAATGTCCTTGGGAGCAGCAGCAGCAGCCCGGGCAGCAGGCGGAGCCATACCCTGTCATGAACCACTCAGCCAGGATCTGAGGCAGCAGGATTCTGCTCCCACTCGCAACAGCAAAAGTTACTGCCCATCAGTCACTGTGGCAGCGGCCCCGCCCACTCTGTGCAACGTGATGAGCAACGCGTGGCAGGAGGGAGTGTTTTCCGACAAGAGGGAGGCTCGTGTAAGGGCTATGCAGCTAATTCAACCTTCAACCTGTTCTCCGTTTGTCCCTGTTCACCTCCTGCCTAGTTAGTCCTTCATATTTCTGACACATGGTTGTTGTGGTTGAGTTGTCCATGTTTGAATGTACCTTCCTGTTGAAATCAGCTCTCCTTTTTTTTAGGAAAATGCATAATAGTGTTTACATATTTCACCTGAAGGGGGAGCAAGTCACAAAAGCTGTTAGAAAGGGGAGGAGTCAGAACATATAGGGAAACTGTGTTTTGCAGAAGCGAGTGGAACGTTCATGGGAGTGAAACCGACTCCACCTGGAATCAGATCCTTTTTCGCCTCGGACGAGAATTAGTCCCCGCCCCCCTTATATGGAACTTTAAATTCAACAGTTTTTGTTATCATCGATGACTTACTTACCGATGACTGTGAGTGGAGCATGTTTTGATGTTTCGTCTCTTCCTCCCTGGCTCGTCGTCGGCCATTTTATGACACAGCCGTAACTTGTCCGCCCCCCCGTCCCCCGTCCCCGTCCCCGCTCTTATTTCTGGAATAGCGTATAATGTTTATGAATACTGATGAGGCAGCAGCCTCAGGTCTGTGATGCGACGACACATCTCATCTGTTTCCAGTGCAGAATAGACATGTCTGGATCTGTTGTGTCTCCGCTGTGAGGGGAGGGGACGGGGCTTGTGCAGACCGCACAGGACAGGTGATGACTTTAGAATGTTTGTATCTGATATCAGGTTGGAATGCTGGAATCTGATTGTATGGGTGTGTGTGTGTGTGTGTGTGGGGGGGGGGGGGGGGGGGGGGGGGGGGTGTCCAGGGACAATGTCACTTCTTGTGCCAGCTGGTGCTGCAGTGTCACGCTCCGTATCTATGGAGGACATCTGAGTCATGCTTCCTGTCTCCAATCATCACATACCATCAGACCGTATTCAGACCTGACAATAACAAACATGATGGGGAAGCGCTCAGGCCTGCAGCCCAAACAAAAAGTTACATTTAGTAGGGAAAAAAAAAGAAAAGAAGAAAATATTCATTAGTTACTGGCTCTAAATATGGAATAAATAATTCAATATCTCCAAAATAAACAGCCTTTACGATGTCAGTGACCCTTAGTTCTGTTATCATTGTCAGAACATGCTACTTAGAATTACTTAGCTAGAGTGTTTACCATATTGTCATTGTAGTGTTTCTACTTTTTCCTACTTACATAAAGACACACATCTAATTTGGAGTATATATGTACACAATAGCAATAAACACATTAGCATAGGGGAGGAACTAACTTCGATGAGAAAACCCCTTCTCTGCTGTCCAATGATATATGAGATTACATGACAGATTTGAAGTTTGCAGATGAGTTAGTATTAAAAAGTGTCTGTGACCCTGTCATTCATAAACACGGGTATAACGTTGATCACTGCAGGGTTGTTGTGGTTAAGGATTATCACTCTCTCTGCATGTGTGCTCACTTTTGCTCGTACCTTCGGGATAATCTGACTAAACGCTCGGCTTGTTTACCTTCTTGTTTATCCTCTGGGCTGCTCGTGGTTTTTTTATGGCCCCCATGTGACGAGTCGCGATGGTGGCGATGTCATCGCGTGATCCCCAGATTGCAGTCGGTCAATGACGTCATACCCGATAGGTGCAAGACTCTCAAACGTTCTTCAGGGTGGATGGTTCAGCGCTGGAGGCGGCTCATGAGCAGGGCGGAGGCAGAAAGGAGGATTAGCAGAGATTATCTGAAAGCTGCACCATTGCACGAGCACGATGCAACATAAACATTCAGGGCCATATGGTCGTCAGCAAAATTTGCATTGTGCCATTATCTACTTTTTGGATGCATGAAAATGTGGATGGATGTCCATCGGTGGGAGGGGCTTGAGGCTGAGAGGGCAGGGCCACCACCACCTCCCTCTGAAGGCCGCACGTGGGATTACGGGGCTGAAGTGAACAGCGTTTACAGGCAGAGGGACGACCAGCAGAGCAGGGGCCGAGCGAGGGTCACTGTGGGCGTGGCTTGGAGCCTGTCCAGTAGCGCGAGCACATTCTCCGTCTTTGTTTCTGTGTCAGAATGAGTGAGTTCCCCCGTGAGTGTAAACAGGACGTGAGACAGACTCTCTCAGGAGATGATTACACATAAATATAAATGTGCCGGCGTGTCGGCGCTTGGCCCGGCGCACTTGTGAAAACACGTTAGACGGACTCAAAGCCAAGTTTGCGTTAAGTAATGGAATCACAGTTTAACCTCTAATAGCTGAAACTGGCTCTAAACTGTGTGCTTGTGTACGTTTGTCTTTCTGCCAAAACAAGTATCATTGATTGTGTGAATGAACACAAAGTTAGAAGTATTTGAGTCAGTCATGATGTCGTCGAGGTTGTTTCAGTTCATATAACCCTGGCCGCTGGGGGCGCATCAGGCAATCTAATAGGTTCATAACCTCTGGCGTTCACTGTACTGGTCAACTAGAAATAGTAGTAGAATTAGAATATCTCATTATTAAAGGTGCAGTGAGTAAGATTTGGTGACTTTGCATACTGTACCCACCACCACACCCTCTCACCCTTCTGAGCACGCAGGAGAACCTATAGCCCTCGGTTGTAATTAAAGCTCAAAAGATGTTTCCAATCTGGGCTATTGGAAAAAAAAAAAGAAGAAAAAAAACATGGCGGTTCCCATAGGGTGGACCCATTCATTTTAGGGTAATGTAAAACGCAAGTCATATAGTGGGATGATTATACATTTGTAGAAATGTCTATAAACAATTGTTTTGTAATTATATTTGTTTCGATAGAAGTGAGAAACATTGCACACTGCACCTTTAAACTAGTATTCCTGCAAGATGGCCACCTCCCTTGCCCATGCTCGCACACTGTTTACTGCTACTCTGTCGTCTTGCAATGACCTCACACTGGCAGAGTTATTAGCGCTGACATTAATTGGGTGTAAGTAATGACGCAATGACCTTTATGTCATTCTTCTTGTGGTCACCCGTCATCGTCAATGCCAACACATCAGAGTCCATTACTAATCCATTTAGAACATTATAAAGGGGAGGACCTCGGCTCATTTATGTATTAGTCACAGAGCTGTGATTTGCGGTGAGTGGGTGGTGGTTCCCCTGGTCCCATCGTCTCGTCACATCTCTGTCTGGCTCTCAGACGAAAATAAACCCGGGGTCCGATCCGAAGCAGCTGCCTCTCAGCACACAGACAGACAGATGTAACATAAGTGGGTGTGAACTGCTGCAGCTTTGCTCTGCAGTCACGACTGAATCCAAAGGAAACAACCCGAACCCAACCCTCACCGGCTCGGGTTTAATCAGCGTCCACTTGCACATAAACTGGGATTTGATGGGACCGGGATCGGGGCTTCGTATGGATTCAATATTTCCAGAGAATGTTTTTTTTAATTGAACTTATAATGAACTCTACTCTGTCGTATTTGCACTTTATATGAACCTTCACCACGTGGGAGACATCTTGCTCCTTTCAATAACTTCGCTAATGGCCTGTGAGAGTAATGGCGCACCCACTCCTTTGTCCTCCTCGCTTATTATATACTTGAATCGCGATCATTTACGCGTTATGTTAAAGTCATTGAAGATATGTTTTCTTACAGCTGTGGCTGGGCTGAACCTATCAGCCCCTCTCTTATCATATTTCTGCACGGTTTCTTTGGGCGATTACATCTGGGGTCCACTCGATCACGCCCGTTGTTTGGATAATGATACCATTATGTGAAAATGGATCGGCCTCCTCGTCCCTTTTTCGCTGTCTGGGTTGTTCCGAGGCTGGGGAATAGGAGAGGGAGGTATCACACAGGAGATGTGAGTCAAACATTCCCCCCATTAACCGTAATGTTTGTTCCGAGGAGCGTTCGGCCACACAGCTGCTCCGTGTTGCCTCGTACGGGACCATGGAAAGTGCCCTCCAAGGTTTAGATCAGCAGTTGCAGCGTGTGTCTCCAACATGAAGCTGGAGTTTGAAGTCCAAGTGCTCACATTTCTGCAGTTGATCCCAAATGGCTTACCCTATCCAGGGGGGGGGGGGTTCCCCCAGGCGTCGTCTTCGCCCGGCACTATTAATATACCCCTCCCTCCCATTTTTACTTACCCTTCCTGTTTAAGACCCTCTTGATCCGCGGGACACCAGCGGGACACTGCCTCCATGCGACCCAGTTTCCTCTGGAGGGGAGGAATTCCCTCCCTCTTCCTGAGGACGCCCCCCTCCGTGTCAGGGAGAGCTGCATGAAGACGGTGTCCCAAGTGCAGCGGTGGCGGTTGGGCTTTGGTGGTGTGTTTAACGCAGGGATGGAGTAGCGGAGATCTAGAGGTCAACATGTGGTGTCTGCAGTGTGCCTCTGAGAGGAGTCAGTCTTTGCTGGAGCTGGAATCCGAGGGGCGGTAAGATCAACTCTGAGTGTGTCAGATGCAGTCGATACTTACAGTACTTGCTTGCACTTATGCGCCGATCTGGCTCTCGCGATATAGGTTGTACCTTTCATTATGCTTTTCCCTTCGCAACCCTGCCAGACTCAATCGAGAAAGCATTTACCATTAACCTGAACCCTAACCCTAACCCTTTTCAACTTCGCCAGACTCAATTGAGAAAGCATTCATTATTAACCTGAACCCTAATCTTGACCCTAACCCTAACCTACAGCCTTACCCTAACCCTAACCTTAACTCAGGCCCTACCAGATCGTCCCTAACCCTAATCCCAACCCTAACCCACAAAAGCGATGCAACCCTTTTATTATATGAATTATCTTTAACACTGTGGATGTCAGTGGTGCCCGGGACCAAAGCTGCTGAAGGTTCCCATTTGCCGTGCCTGGTTAGTGATGCACTAAACGTTTCGTTGAGCGCAAGTGAACGTCACCCAGCGAAGCTACTCATTTGTGACAAACGCGCGCGACACTGGGAATGAACGTGTAGCTATAAACAAAGCTAACCAGAAGAGACAGGTTTTGTTTCTGCATGTGTGCCTTTGTGGAGTTGTGGAGTAATTAATTCATCACCATGGAGTGACACGGGGTGCGAGGAGGCGCTCCACTTCAGGAGGCTCTCAGCGGTGCATAGAGGGGGTGGTGGTGGTGGTGGTGGTGGGGTCGGGGGTGGGGGGGTGGGGGGGGTGGGGGGGGCGTATCTCCAGGGAAGTTGTTGACACCAGAGCTGTCCTCACATCACCTGGATCCATCTCACCACCACCACCACCACCACCACCACCCTTCACCACATCATTAAAATTCAATGAGCCGGCAATTTATGCACCGTCATGGGACACTGTGGCACTTTGCGGGCCTCTGAATTGAAGAGGTGGCTCTAATCTAACAAGAGGGGGAAGGTGAAGGTGCACGTCCTCGATTGTGGGTGCCATCTTGATCAGAGAAATTTGCAGATAACAGCGTCAGGGCTCTGGTTTAAAATGGTATTTGGCACCTTTGTTTGAAGGCAGCTTCAAAATGACAATCCACGTATTCTAGCTGTCAAAGTCAGTTTGATGTTCGAGGAGCTCATGAAAACAAGTGTGTGATATCCTCTGTGGCGCGGCAGAAGCTTTATAAAGAATGAGAAAATAGAGACAAAACACCCGTCGCCCTCAGATGTCACTCAAGAGGCCACGCCCCTTAATTATGCACAATTTCAAACAAATGTTCAGTTGTCCCGGTAACACATTTGACTGATTGAGACCCAAACTGTAGTTTGTACCAGGCTTTAAATATGTTTCATTCACCTCTTAAGTTGATCATTTTAACATGGGCGTCAATGGGGATTGACTGCCTCAAGTGGCCACCCTGTGAACTGCAAGTTTCCCACTTCCATATTGGACTCATAAATAACATAACGAAATAAAGTAAATGACTGACCTCTTTTCCTCCAATTAACTGATATGTGAATTGTGAAGGTAAAAGCTACAGAGCTGGATTTAGTATGCTTGACGTGAGGGATAAATATGAATCCCATAATAGTTCAATGTGCAATTTCACCCATCAGTGGCACCACAGCTGAACTATACTATATGGATACTGAATCCTAAGGGATCCTGTCCTGCCTTGTACTTTCATAGTTCTATGCCTCACGGTCACTGTTCCACTTAATACGTAGAGATTAGAATTATAAAGGCACCATTAATCCATTTAAATTACATTGCTTTTCACTTTTATGTATAGTTTGCATATTTGTGTTTGGACAGATTTTAAAAAAACCACTCATTCATTTGAATGGTAATCTTTAAACAAGCTCTCTGACCTTCAGACCTAAACTATTCTGTCAGACTCTGGTTTGCAGTTATTTTTTAACTGACTCTTCTCTCTTAAGATAAAATAAACGACCCCTTAGGTCATCTGAGTGTCAGCGTTTAAAACCCATAGTTATGTTTTATAGTTAGAAGGTGACCTCCAGCATCAGTGGGAGTTATAACAGGAGGAGCAGTGGAGGAAGTGAGGTGACGCAATGCAAAGAACAACAGAGTCAATGTGAGGACTCGGTTGGAATGAAGCGATGATGAGTCACATAACAGCCTTTGACACTAACCTTGTAGGAGCTTGTATTGTTTATGTTATATAGGACTATTTTACAACACTTCCCTATTTGTTTTTCTGAAAATAATGTTTTCTATGAAGTGTCCATTTCATTAATTAGACATATCTAATATTCAGTTTCATTATAAATAATTACAAAAACACTGTAGTATTTAAAGTTCCATCGAAGGGGGTGGGGCCAAATTCTTTGACATACATGAATTTTTTTTTTAAAGTAACAGAATTTCAGTTACTTTTATAATGCTGTAACTCAGTTACTAAATAAGTTACTTTTTGGATGAAATAGCAACTATAACTGTAACCACTTCCTTTCATTCATGTGTGTGTGTGTGTGTGTGTGTGTGTGTGTGTGTGTGTGTGTGTGTATGTGGTGGGGGGTTATTATTAATTTTAATGAGGTTGGTTGAATGCTTGGCACAGACAGTAAAAACCTCTCAGTGAGAGCTCGGGTCAGACCAAAGTCATCTCTCTCTCTCTCTCTCTCTCTCTCTCTCTCCCTCTCTCTGTTCTCTCTCTCTCTCTCTCTCTCTCTCTCTCTCACTCTCTCTCTCTCCCCCCCCCATTGGATCAGTAATGCTCTGGATGCCCTGTGGTGACTCACCCTCTGTTCCACAGGTTCACACATATTGAAAACATACATATTTAAAGTGACTCATACACATCTTTGTCCTCAGCCGCCCTTATCAAATATGGTGGAGCCCCATTTATTTTTGATGTGTAACTATACGAGCGGAACAACGTCGTCTAATGCAACGTAACCATGTAAACAAATGGATATTTCTGCATCCATTCCACCCTCCAGTCTAATTAAAGGACTCTCTCTGTCTGGTTAGATTTGCTGCTTTTTAGAATTAATATCATGATTTTATATGACCTCTCACATCTGGCTAGGACTATGGTTACTGTTCGTCTTTTAATAAATTTTAAAAAATCTTTTGACATTACATGCGCATTACAGGACACATTCAGATGCCTCACTTGAATGCTAGCACTCTTTTCAGCTGAGTTGGCTTTTTGTATATCATTGAAATATCAGTATAATTTGAATCTCCTCATATTGATATCAATATGTATGATGCAGTAGAAAAGAAGACATTTAGACAGTGAAATAAAAACGACAGTTGTTCCTTATTTCCCAAATTTCGTTGTATATACAACATATAAACAATACGACAATAAAGGCTTTCTATTCTATACTATTCTAGTATTGGCGCCACGTATCCATGGTGCCTCTGCTTTTTCACCTTGTCAGCTGGAGGAAGTGAGTGGATCAGTGATTGACGTGTAGCTGCAGCTGTTTCGCGACGTGCTCTCGCTCAGGGGCGCCGCGTCAATCACTTCCATTGTGTTGAGTTTTACGTGGTAATTGAATTGTTTATTAATTTCATCCCCTTTGATCAAGCTGCCTTTAAAGGTGCAGTGTGTACGATTTTGGTCATTTTTGTCACTTCTAAAAATATAACACAACGATCACATTCTGAAGTGATCTTGAATTTATAATCACGTAAATGTTTCATTTTTTCCCCATTTCCCTAAAATGAGCCATTTAATGTACATTTACATGAGGAGCGGGTCCTCTCTACGGGGGCCGCCATGTTTTTACAGTAGCCCAGAGTGGACATACCAAACATCTATTGAGTTTTAATGACAACCGAAGTCGACCTTAGGTTCTCCTATATGTTCAGAAGGGTGAGGGTGAGGTGATGGATACAACATGCAACCTCACCTCTAGAGGTCACCAAATCGTACACACTGCACCTTTACCTTAACATGCAGTCTTTCCCTGCAGAGTTCAGACTGCGACTATAAATTCCCTCTCTCATATTTATACCTCCCTGCAGTTCCAAAGTTCACTTTCACTATCTGTTGTCACATGACTCACTGCCCTAACCCACTGTGTGTGTGTGTGTGTGTGTGTGTGTATTACAGTGTGGAAGGTGATGCTCCAGGCAGCGAGGTGGGCGCCTCTGTGGACCCCAGCGGTGTCTACAGTTGCGTTCCAGTGACCCACAGCGGCGGCGGCGGCGGCGGCGGCGGGCTGGGCCCCGACCACCTGGACCACAGCCAGCTCTACGGACACATCCTGCTGCCCGGCCACCTACGGCCCCGCAGACCCAAACTCCAGCACTCGCAGTCCATCCTCCGCAAGCAGGCAGAGGAGGAGGCCATCAAGCGATCCCGCTCGCTGTCCGAGAGCTATGAGCTCTCGTCGGACCTGCAGGACAAACAGGTGAGAAGAGGGTGTGTCGAATGATAAAATACAAACAGCATTTTAGCCTCTTTCGGCTTCTTGTTAGAGTTGTTCCAGTATCAATGAACAGTATTTACTTACATTATAGTATGATTAGCCTGTGTATTTGCAACCTGTTGGCCTTGACATCTATTATAAACGACTAATTAATATATACTATGTCAGTGACAGCTACAGCCAAGATGTGTAAATAATCTATTTTGCTGCTTTAATGTTAATTTAATTGTATGCAGTGCATTAGGAGCAGTGTGAGGTAATTGCCACCCTAATAAATGTTTTAATGTTCATGGGTTGGCCACTGACTTTTATCTATACTGACAAAAGTATTGTCTGTGTTTTCCCATTCATCTTCTCTTATATGTCCCATTCAGCTACTTGGCTTGATATCAACACAAATGGGAGCGGCGGTCTAAAATGAATGCAATTTGTATAACTGTCATGAGTCTGGAGCTAAACCACAGCAACATTAACTTTTTTTAATCCATTTGTATATGTTTGTGTCAGAGATATATTATACCCGAATATGTTTGGACCAGATCAGGAATATGGTTTATTTATAAGACTTGATCGACAGTGCGGTTTGTCCAAATGGAGACAGATGATCCAATAGTCATACCTGAGGCTACTCCTACTTCCTGGTTCATCCAAAAGAAACGGAGCACAGGTGTGGGGGTGGGCCCATGGTGCTGTCACAGCATCCACAGAAGGTCAGCCCCGGTGTCACTCAAGAGGCCACGCCCCTAAATTATGCACAATTTTAAACCTCAATAAAAGTTAGAAAAAAGTTATTCCCCGCGGAAACATTCATTCACTTCTAAAGTTGACCATTTTAACATGGAAGTCTATGGAGATTGTCTCGCTCTCGGAACAGCCTCAAGTGGCCACCGTGTGAATTGCAAGTTTTTTCCACTATCATATTGCCCTCATCCATCAGCCCTGGAGGTTGCTGCTTATTCAGAACTGAAAGTGAGTACACTTTTGAGAACTGAGAAATGAAACCTGCAGTGTTACATCCTGTAAGGAAACTGAAACATGGGGAATCTCCAAAACAGGGTTCACAATAATTGACTCCTCCACCCTCACATGGAGCTGGCAAACTGGTGTCATTTCACACCATGAGTGTTATTCACCATAGGTGGATAACTGGGTCAATGAGTATGAGGTACAGACATGGAAAAAAAGTCAATAATACAGTATAATAGAACCCCGGACACTGACCCAATTATAGTCCTATCACTACTGTTCAAATGTTTCAGTTTAGCCCACCCTGTGTAACACACACCTGACTGACTCCCACCATTCCCATCCTTTTGTGACGAGAAGTGATAATAAAACTGTAAAATTAGCCATTATTCAGTTTATATGTCCCTTGGAAGCACTGCAGTAATTAGCTATTATCATGTGTCCGTTAAATCTTTGGTCTTCTCAAGCAGTTCTTTCGAGTCATTCAGGTCAAATTGGGTACTGGGTCGTACTAATACACATAAAATCTTCTGAGCAGTAGGCCATGTACTTATCACCTACAGCAGGGGTGTCAAACTCTTTTTCCCCGAGGGCCACATCAGCATCGTGGTTGCTCTCAAGGTGCCGGATTTAATTGTGGGACTAAACGTAATTACTACTTAACATATTGTAAAATAACCGTCTTCATACTTAATTAGCTTTTATTCAGGTTACAAATATTGTACATTCATTTACATGCATGTGAAAATGTAAACACACTGACCATGTTGCTACACAAAAAAAGTGGCAAGTGTAATTTCATGGGAAATGTATGATTTAGACATTTATTAGCCTTTAAGTCTTTTTAAGCCTTTAAGCTCTCGCTGGCCACATAAAATGATCTTGACATTTGTCCCAGGGGCCACAAGTTTGACACATGTGGCCTATAGTCTTCACATTAATGTGACATTTGGACCATTCGGATTCCACCTTGGAGTTTCCATACACCACCTTACACATGACGGTAACCTGGTGGTGATCTCCATGTGCAGTTGAGCTACGGTTGAAAATGCCGAGAGGTAGTTGATCCAAAAAGTTTCACAGAAGTTTCAGACTTCCGTTGTTTCTCAAACTCTCCCTGTCTCCCTGCAGGTGGAGATGCTAGAGCGTAAATATGGTGGGCGTTTCATAACCCGGCATGCGGCCCGCACCATCCAGACAGCCTTCCGCCAGTATCAGATGAACAAAAACTTTGAGCGTCTCAGAAGCTCTATGTCCGAGAACCGCATGTCCAGACGGATCGTCCTGTCCAATATGAGAATGCAGTTTTCCTTTGAAGGACCAGAAAAAGTCCATAGCTCATACTTCGAGGGAAAGCAGGTCTCGCTCACTGACGACGGCTCCAAACTCGGGGCGCTGGTGCAGTCGGAGCATGGCGGGGACCTAGGGGTGCAGGCCAAGACCCCCACAGCGCAGAGCGACTTCTCGGACGCCATCACGGAACTCGAAGATGCCTTCTCCAGACAGGTCAAGTCCCTGGCCGAGTCTATAGACGACGCTCTGAACTGTCGCAGTCTCCACGGCGACGAGGGTCTCTCCGAGCAGGGGCGGGGCCACCACGACATGGACCGGGAGGTGGTCTGCCCAGTGAAACCCACTCACACCACCTCAGACCACCGCAAGCTGGACGAGATGACGGCATCCTACAGTGACGTAACACTCTACATCGACGAGGAGGAACTGTCGCCGCCCCTGCCTCTGTCGCAGTCGGTGGACCGACCGTCCAGCACGGAATCGGACTTGCGTCACCGCTCCCTCAACTCCTCAC
Organism: Chascanopsetta lugubris; assembly: GCA_016785325.1. Lineage (NCBI taxonomy): Eukaryota > Metazoa > Chordata > Actinopteri > Pleuronectiformes > Bothidae > Chascanopsetta > Chascanopsetta lugubris. The sequence goes on from JAFBJT010002220.1 coordinate 31,675, forward strand.
AGGATTACTGGTCTCTGGCTCACAAGGACGAGAAAGGGGACACGGACACTAGTTGCCGCAGCACTCCTTCCTTGGAATGCCAGGATCAGCGCTTGCGGGTCGACCACCTCCCTTTGCTGACCATTGAGCCGCCCAGCGACAGCTCAGTGGAACTGAGCGACCGTTCCGACCGCAGCTCTCTGAAGAGACAGAACGCCTACGAACGAGGAGGCATCAGCAGCCAGCAGAGTCCCAAACACATCAGCCATGGTTTGCCACCTCGGGGGCCTTCCAGGGAAGACGACGCCTCCCGGCATCGGCCGCGGCAGCTGGAGGCTCACCTGGCCATCAACGGGACCGCCAACAGGCAGAGCAAGTCGGAGTCGGACTTCTCTGACGGCGACAACGACAGCATGAACAGCACGTCCAACTCCAACGACACCATCAACTGCAGCTCAGAGTCCTCGTCCCGGGACAGTCTGAGGGAGCAGACGCTCAGCAAGCAGACGTACCACAAGGAGACTCGCAACAGCTGGGACTCGCCTGCCTTCAGTAACGACATCATCCGGAAGAGGCACTACCGCATCGGCCTCAACCTTTTCAACAAGTAAGTACAGTCCTCTAACAGAGTCTACATGACATCCACAACTTGGACCCACCATAGACTGTATATAGAGATGGACGTAGTGTCCGTGACGTGTGTATGAGGCTCATTGTGGTCGAGTCACTCCCCCATTTCTTGGTTCGTCCAAAAACAGGAAAAGAGAGAGCATTTCTACCATTCACTGAGCAAACGCTTTATCCAAAATGACTATTCCAGCTTAAGCGTATGCCTACGAGGCTCGTAGTGGGCGGTTCACTCGTCGGCCATCTTTCAAATGTCTAACTCCTCCTACTTCAGGGGCAGGGCAACGGGGCAATGAGGCGGAACACAGGTAGAGCTGGCATGGGCCCACGGTGCTGTAGCAGCATCCACAGAAGGTCAGCGCAGGTGTCACTCAAGAGGCCACGCCCCTTAATTTGACACACTTTCAAACCTCAATTGAGTAAAAATGGGACCCGCCCCCGGGAAAACATTTGACTGATTGAGACCAAAACTGTAGTTTGTACCCGATTTTAAACATGTTTCATTCACCTCTGAAGTTGGGAATCTATTGGGATTGACTCTGCCTCAAGTGGTCACCCTGTGAAGTGCTAGTTTTGCCATTTCCCTATTGGCCTCATCCATCAGCCACAAGTCAAAACCATTGCCGTGGATCTTTCCCTCTCTGATACCCAATGTAGGATGAAAGCAATTATGTAAATTAGATGCAGTCCATTACTTATGGTGCGGGGTTGTATTTATTGCCGGAGACCCCGTCGTGAAGCTGTTCGATTTGATGGATGACACCGCGGCAGAGATTGAAACACATCGTCCTGTTTCTGCCTGAGGTGCTAATGAGGACTCATCCTGCCTCACTTCATCTTCATCCCAGCCCTGTGTCATTCTGTTTAATCATAGATGATTGTGGATTTGGTTTCTCTCAGAGACGCCCATTAAGTTCCTTTTAATCATTTGTGATCAGTACCAGAGAGACCGTCCTCGTTCCAACCACCACACCCCCCCTCCCCCCTCCCTAAATCCCATCCCTGGGCTGACACACATTTGGGGACAGGAGGCAGAGCAGTGGGATTATCTCAGATTTGGACCCTATCCTCTCTTTTGATCTTTCTCTCTCCACACTTCTGCAGGAAACCAGAAAAAGGCATCCAGTATCTGATCGAGCGCAACTTTGTCCCAGACACCCCGGTGGGCGTGGCCCACTTCCTGCTCCAGAGGAAGGGCTTGAGTAGGCAGATGATTGGCGAGTTCCTGGGGAACCGGCAGAAGCAGTTCAACCGAGACGTCCTGGAGTGAGTTGACGTGTTCGTATGTTCTCATGAGTCATCCTGAAAAAAACTCGAGATTCCCTCAGTGCAGTGATTTTCTTTATCTGCCTCTCGGCAACGCAACTGCAAATCATCATTTAGTTGCAAAAACGGGTTTCCAGCTTTGTAATCTACGATCATTCAAACAGGCATAATGACTCCGGTTACATGCAGGAAATAAACAGAAATAGAAGCCACCCAGGAAATTGCTGCAGTGCGCAAGTTTAACATGCGGATTCCTTTCATATCCCCCGACCTATGAAATAAGATAATAAAGATACATTTTATTAACCCCACAGTGGGAAACGTTCACAGCAGCTCAAGAGGCAGATACATGAAAGTAAAAGTTTAAATAATAATAATAAGTAGAGAGGAAAACGCATTCACAAAATAGTCAAAAAGGTAAATCGCACATAAGCTTTACCAGCGATGGTCCGACTGCACCTACTAATATTTGTAAAAGTGATACAGCAGTAATAGCAGCATCAGTGGTGATATAATAATAATAGTAATTATAAATTTTAATAATAGCAGCAGTGGTAATAATATTGACAGTAATAGTGATGATAATAATAATAATAATAATAATAATAATAATAATAATAATAGTAATAATAATAACAATAATAACAATAATAACAATAATAACAATAATAATAACAATAATAATAATAATAATAATAATAATAATAATAATAAAGGGGAAAATGTTCTTAAAGTGATTCAAAGCTTTTTACAAATAGTGCATCTATCTTATACCTGTCCCACTTACAGGGAGCTCATTGAGATTCAGGAGGATAAGGCTGGTAAAGGTGCGTCAGTGTCAATTTGACAGGCAGATCTAAAGGTCGACTTGAGGAAAGTCTATAAATCCTGACATGTGAGACATCGAGGCAGAATCCTCGCCTGGGTGCTTTAATTTCAGGCATTAACACAAAATATCAAGTTATATTTCTGCATTAAATCAATAATCCAACATGAGTAATGGATCAGATTCCTCATTGTAATGAACCTAGAACCTATTTAGTATTTTCTGTCTGGTTCCTGCAGCAGGTTTCCAGGAAAACACATCTGATTAATTCACTGTGTTTTGTTGTGACCTGGCACAGTAACAACAAACGGCAGCAGAGCAATGGAGTTAGCGAATGATCGATGAGGATAATGGATCATTTAGCTACTACACAGCCAGACATTTTTCTCAGGAGTCGATAGACGCTAAAAACAAGAGCAAAGAGAAAACGAAATACAATATAAAGTGTTTTTACCAAAAACACAGCTCCAAGAGAATGTTGCACACTTTAAGTGTCAGGCCTCTGATGTTTACTCCTGCAGTTTGGGGTCCTTTTATTTTATTTTATTTTATTTCATTTTGTTTTACTATCACAACAACTCTAATTATCATTATTATTGTGGTTGTTGTTATTATTATTACTAGAAGTATTGTTAATAATA